>JAEQBA010004472.1:0-294525 GCA_019434445.1 Phalangium opilio | reverse complement strand
AGTAATATTAAAGGGATAGTAACATTTAATTTCGATTTTCTAAAAGTTTTGATCGTTTTAATTTAAATCCTTGAAAATGTGAAAATTGAGTATAATGAGTTTGGTTTGAAAATGAGAATACTTCGAAACCGGAAAATTAAGTAGAGTGCTGTCAATAACCTTGAATTCAAATTGGACCGACTAAAAATGGCGACGGTTTAATTCTGAAAATGTTTGAACGGAAGATGGCGTTACAGTAGGACTTATAAACAAGATGGTAAAGACCCCCGCCAAAATGACGCCCAACATTAATTTTGACAGCACTTTATAGACACACAGTTCCACCCCATACCCCATTTTGAATTAGAGATGACGTCATAACTGTGTCGCTTTATCCTGGAAAGAGCTTTAGCTTTTGCGATGTGAGACGTGTTCACAAATAACAGTTAAAACCATGAACTTCATGAAATTTATAGGTAAACCAAAGGGGCCAGCAATAAAAGCAAAGTTGCCTTTAATAGAACAAACAGTCAATTGCGGCACTAAACCACGCAATGCAGAAACCACATCCGACTATCAAATAGAAAAAACATTAAATTCCGCTGAACCGGATGTTGATAAAACAACCAAAATTTGTGAAAATGTTCAAGAAACATTTGTTAAAAATCCTAAAACAATTCCTGAAAAACTTATCGAAGTGAAAAGGAATTCAAATGAACATGCGAACATTTCCTCGACTTCTGCGATCGTACCAATTGACAATGAGGAACATTCCTCAACTGAAATGGACCAATTACCAACTGAAGTTAAAAGTCAACAACCACCGTTGAAGGACACATTAGACCTTTATACCGTCCCATTAGTGCCTTTCACGCCGTTGACCCCATTTGGATCCGAACTGCAATTAGAGACGCCCCCATTTGCAAATGAATCTGAATCTGAACCTGAACCGTTACCCGAGTCTAAAGGAAGTTGTGATACATTCCCGTCACTAGAACTCGATAGTCAGGTCAAGTCGTTGCAGTCCTTTGTGCCTTTGACTATGTGCTCTGATTTTACATTAAATACTCAAAAGTTGTTCTGATTTTTACTCGCATATGATTTGTGTCATTTATTGTTAAAAGTGCTTCGCATTCATCAGCATTATGACCTACAAAGGCTTAAGCTAAGCATTGGTTCATAAGGGGGGGGGTTGATATATCGCTGTCTACGCCCTCTCATGATATAAAAGGCATACAACGCATGCGCCAAAACGTGCATGGTGCTCATTGAGAACTAACTTTGGTAGGCCACTAGCCTAGGCTAGATCTCAACTTATAGTGAAAACGGAAAAATGAGCAATGTCCGGTAAAATATAAAATCATGTTTCTTTTTGGTATTTATATCTATTTTCTTCAGAGTATATCTTTTTCTTCGAGAGAAGTGTACGACAAAGTGGGGTAATTGTAACATGATTCTTCCCAATAAGGGTGATACAGAGTGTCATCCTTCCGCTATTATCCCCTTCTAATGTTACTTAAGCTAAGGCAAATAAGACCCTGTTGCCAACTATGGCCCTATATTGACACTAGTGTAATTAATGTACCTTTTGGAACCTTATCCCATAGTTGAAACCTTAATTACTAACCTACAAAACAAATCAGGTTTCCTAAGGCAAATTTACCAATAAGTAATATAGCATACTTTTTCCTTAAACTCAATCGTTATCGTTAATTATTGCAACGATTATTGTCAACGTAGCGATGTATTGAACGTTTCAGACTATAAACAGTCTTCCCCTCAACAAGACGAGCGAGATCTTCCTTCAATTGCTAGCAAACGTCTCTAGTGGCAATGAGTCTAACCTATTTTGGGTATAGACCCTAGTAGCGATCTCGTGACTCTAGTCTCTTACCATCGCTTAGAAATTCTCTTGACTTCTATTTTTAACCTTTCCCCAAACCAAACTCGTCGGAAGGTAGACGTAAACCTTCTTTTAGGGCAATGTTCCAACTTTTTTATGCTGCTGTATGATTACGTGTACAAGAAATTAAGAAGTAAAGCTTTCATTGGCTCAAATGAAACGTAAAACCTTTTTCATTGAATAAAGGAATCTCAAGTAATGGGAAATGGTAATGTTGAGAGTCTTGCGGCGGAGTGGTACTTAATGTTAAGTTTCGTAGAAATAAGTAGATCCTTTGGGTGCCGCCATTTCAGGGGAACTTAAGTTAAATGGTACTCCCATTATGGCGGACAGTGACTGATTAATGGCTGTGCTATATTTATCGTATTCTATATTTCATCATCGTTTATTTATTTATGTGTTTACTGAAATTCGCAATCATGAGTCTTACGGTGACGTTTTTTCGCAGTTAGGCCACGCCTCTTTATTAGATCTTTTGAATTTCCTTGTTGTTGCCAGGCAGTATTTAAGTAACATAGACTTAACCCTTCGTTGTGACCTCACAATGCGTATCTACCGATTAGAAGCCATAGTAAACTGGGACAAGTTGACAAAGAGTCAGATTGCCATTGTTTGCTTATTTTCACAAAGCACATGGTCTGTCCCCGGCCGTAGAGTCAATGGAGACAAAGAACTTCGAAGCGATAAGCTTAGAAATTGCTATCATTGTGCAATGCTCTGCTGGTCCTTTATGCGAGTAGATGGACTGTTATTTTGAAATCTAAGACATATTTCTATCAGCATAATTGTAAGACATCACCTGGAGATTCTATTCTTATACTTGAAGGTGAAAGATGGTCGGAAGTGTTATCAGAGGAAAGCCGAGATCAAATGAATTTTTCTTATAAATGTTTTTTATTTTTACGTATATAGTAAAACAATGGTGCACGACATAAGACAAAGCAAAAAAATGTATTTTTATTAATTTAAAATACAATTCAGTGCCGAATCCAGGACTTTGTCCAGGGGGCGATTTTTTTACATCAGATCTAAAAGGCACTTAGGGGGATTTTGATTTTTTTTTGTTGTGGGGGGACAGGCAAAATATTTTTCGCGTCTCAGGGGGAAACAATCGCCCCGATCTCCCCCTCTTATCCCCCAGCGATATAAATTATAATAAATATAACAGTACGGAACTTAAGATGTTTAGAAGCATTTGCGGTGGACAATGCTGGGTCCGGACTCGTCGTACTCTTGCTTGGAGATCCACATCTGTTGGAAGGTGGACAAGGAAGCCAAGATGGAACCACCGATCCATACGGAGTATTTCCTCTCCGGGGGAGCGATGATCTTGATCTTCAAGGTGCTGGGAGCCAAGGCGGTGATTTCCTTTTGCATCCTATCAGCGATACCGGGGTACATGGTGGTACCACCGGACAAGACGGTGTTGGCGAAGAGATCCTTACGGATATCAATATCGCACTTCATGATGGAGTTGTAGGCGGTTTCGTGGATACCGCAGGACTCCATTCCTACGAAGGAAGGCTGGAAGAGGGTCTCGGGGCAACGGAACCTCTCGTTACCGATGGTGATAACTTGACCGTCGGGAAGCTCGTAAGACTTCTCGAGGGAGGAGGAGGAAGCGGCGGTGGCCATTTCCTGCTCGAAGTCCAAGGCGACGTAGCAAAGCTTCTCCTTGATGTCACGGACAATTTCCCTCTCAGCTGTGAACGGGAAAAATAAGTGGTCAGACACGAATCTAACGCGGTCCGGGACGACGGACGTTAAGGGAAAAACGCTTTACCGGTGGTGGTGAAAGAGTAACCACGCTCGGTGAGGATCTTGACCAAGTAGTCGGTCAAGTCACGGCCAGCCAAGTCCAAACGGAGGATGGCGTGGGGAAGAGCGTAACCTTCATAGATGGGGACGGTGTGGGAAACACCATCTCCGGAGTCCAAGACGATACCGGTGGTACGACCAGAGGCGTAGAGGGAGAGGACAGCCTGGATGGCGACGTACATGGCGGGGGTGTTGAAGGTCTCAAACATGATTTGGGTCATCTTTTCCCTGTTAGCCTTGGGGTTGAGGGGAGCCTCGGTCAAGAGGACGGGGTGCTCCTCGGGGGCAACACGCAATTCGTTGTAGAAGGTGTGATGCCAGATCTTCTCCATGTCATCCCAGTTGGTGACGATTCCGTGCTCGATGGGGTACTTGAGGGTCAAGATACCTCTCTTGCTTTGGGCTTCATCTCCTACGTAGGAGTCCTTTTGACCCATACCGACCATGACACCCTATTCGGAGAACGACCCATCTTAGTCAAACTCTCGGCGAACGTCGATATGTTACGGGCATAATAACATCTTTCGGGCAGCGAAACGGGGTCCCCTACAGTAACATATCTTTCGGGCAGCGAAACGGGGTCCCCAACAATCTCATATCTTTCGGGCAGCGAAACGGGGTCCCCTACAGTCTAACATATCTTTCGGGCAGCGAAACGGAGTCCCTACAGCCTAATATCTTTCGGACAACAAACACGGGCCTCCCACAAATTAAAGGGCTACTATCTTTTGAACAGCGTCCCCAGCTTATTATATTAAGAGTTATGTATCTTTCTGTCAGAGAAACGGACCCCTAGACCTCTCACGTATTTTCAAACGGAAAATTCCTCTCCCTCTAGTCTAAATGAGCACAGAAACATATCCGTTATCTAAGGAATGCTCACTATCTCTACGAGGAAACTATTTTTGGTCTTGGAAAGCTAGAACCAACCAAACTATGCTTACGGAAACCATATATATATTTTCTTATCTATAAGGTTCTACCAGCCCTCTACAATACCTTCCCAATGTAAATAACTGAATATTCTCGCTATCTTAAAGGGGTTCTATATCTTAAAATAATTAATTGTACATAATGCCCATCTTCCTATTATCTATTATCTACTCCCCCGCTAGAGGGTACAATTTCTCATAAACATTTACGCTAAGCTATTTTAAGATTTCTCACCTTCTTTTGCATTTTGACCCATCACTGAAGCTAATTATTCCCACTTCCGATTTACCTGAGGAACTAATTCAATGGGTTTAACCTAACTAGTAATTGACTTATCTACTAGGCGAGGGATACATCCGGTTCTAGAGGGTATAATTCCTGATAAACATTTACCCTAAGCTATTTTAAATTTCTTCACTTTCTGTTTCCTTAAGACCCATCACTGAAGCTAATCACTCCCGCTTCCTATTAATCTGAAGAACTACTTCTATGGGTTTAACCTATCTAGTAATTGACTGATCTACTTGAGGGGTGGGATACGTACTTGATGCCTGGGGCGACCAACGATGGAGGGGAAGACGGCACGGGGAGCGTCATCTCCGGCGAAACCGGCCTTGCACATGCCGGAGCCATTGTCCACAACGAGAGCAGCAACTTCGTCGTCACACATATTTACTTACGGCCTGTAATGACATAGAGAAAAACGTACCTTCCGTTAATACACGTAGCAGAATCGTTCAACGACCTGACAAAGACCGTCCCCATCAAGAGACCAATGACGCGTTAGCAATTAAACCGTTTCTAAAGTTAAGACGAGTTGCGTTGTAATTTTGAAGATGATGATTTCATCATTGGTCAATATCTGGGAATGGTTTTGCATTGTGATATTCAGTCCGAGGGCGGTTATTATCTAAGATAATTCTATGGGTTATCGCGATAATTTCTAAGTCTCAAAGTATACCGTTAGAGTAACGAGCGAAATCGCGTTCCGTCTAGACAAGGTAGCGTCCTCTTAACTAAGTGAGAGTTCTAATCGTAGCGCGAGGTCCGCGGATGCTTTAGTTAGACGCGAGAGAGAGAGAACGGTTCCAAAAATAGAAGCTCAAGAGGGATTATCAAATTTGGCAACCGAGCCAAGCATCTCCCTAAATGGAGAGAAGATCCGAGGAAGACCCCACTCAAGACATTCCGTACGATTCTATTTGACGAGAGATTTTTTACCCCCCTCCTCCCAGGAGAGAGTCCGCTTGAGGGGAGATTACCCTAATAGTTAAAAAAGGAACCAAAATATCGCTCCAAAAAAGGAAGGGACTTGAGAAGATATTCTCAGACGTCCTGTTTCCTTTCTACCACGCGCTCGCGACATCGTAGATGAGATCATTCCTTTTAAGGAAGTATTTGAAAACGTCTTCAGTTCCTGGACAGTCGACACAGTCCTGAATCGGTTCGTTAATTATTAACGATCGATTCAAGACTTGTCCAAGAGTGTTTGTCCAAGAAACGTTTTCCCATTACAAGAATTGCGTAGAAAGAAAGTACTTGAGGTTGAACCTCTTAAGAGTTTCTTTTACGATTCTTGCCATTGGGTTCCTAACTGTCCTTACAAGGAAGATCCAACTTTTACCGGTGATTCTAATTTTCTCTTGGTTTTAAAATCCAATTGGACACTTTAAATCCCGAAATTGTTCGCGAAGTACCGACGGTAAATTAAATTTGAAAGCCGAGGGTTATCCGTGGATGTCGCGGTCCCAGTTAAGGGTAAATCCCGTTGAGTATGGTGGAATCTTTAGCGTACCGAACACTGGGGTGCTCCTTTTCCGAATTAAACAAAGTGGCGCTGTCGGAACGATTCTGCTCCGGCAAGTAACAAGTACGAAAGTGAACGCTAGAACCGGAGGATCGATGGTTTTCTACTTGAGCTTTCCGTGACGTAGTTAGGCCAGCCCACTTTTCTTTCTTTTTTTTCCGCAACTAGGAACTGTTCGCAAGCCCTTATAAGTAGTGCCTCGCGCCAAAACTACAGTCTGAAGACGGGTGGAAAGCAACCCTTACATAGACTGGAAGGTCGAATATGCCACTCTCTGCCTTCTCGCAGCGTCACCGAATCCCATAGCGGCTACCAAGTAAATCACATTTTTCCCGCTTTTACCAAAGGCACACGTGGATCAAGACGAGGCCTTGGTACAATTTTTATCAGGGATTCCCTATTATATCGCGATTCTCGGGCCTTCAACACGCGCCAGCCTATTGCTATACCATTATCCACAGTAGAATCAAGATGTTTGGGACTCTGTATCCCGAGCCCGAGGCCCGAGCTAAGCCTTAGCTTTTCTAATGATATTCAAGTATTAACTTTTAATCTAGGAGAAATAAGTTGGAAGATTCTACGTTGAGTTCGATTGAAACGGTTCGCTTTAATTTAAAGCGCTTTAAACGTCTGGTAACTGAATTATTTATTGAAATAATAACGGTCTTGAAGAAAGCTATACGAATTTCCCAGTCGTTAGTCCGGCGTAAAACTAAAACGAAAAATGTTGAATATAACAGTATGTTGATGATATTATTTATGTAGACAAATCATTTGTGTAATAATAATAGGCTTTAAGCTTCTTGATGTCGCCAATCTGCTGAAATAATTTAGAATTCGTATATTTTGAAATCTGTTTTTAGAAACGCTTTTTTAGACTAGAATTTGGTAAAGCTGGACCAATGACGGTAATATTATTTTTAGACAATTAGAAAATCTTAGAAATGCTGTGTTGAAATACAGAAAAACTAAGGTAAAAACTTAAAAATGCTTGGTATTTTGGGAGAGGGGGCGTTACTACCTACAATAGCTGGCACTCAGACAGTGCAACTAAATATAAAATGCGCGCCTGCGCAGTACCTTATTTAAAACGTTATATTTACAGTCGAAAATGTTGGCATCTGCTGAAATACGTGGGTTTTTTACATTAAATTTAGAATACGAGTTACAGTAATTAAAATTGTTAGATGGCGTTGTCTTGGTTAATTTGAAAACATCTGAATGAGTATTTTTAGTTCCCAACCTTTCCGCACTTGGCGCTGCTGTTACAATTACAATTTGTCTCGTGAAATAAAATCGTGGGAAAATTAAAAATACCTCAAATTTTCCACATACCTTTAAATTAATACAGAAATTGGCTTATAACTTAAGAAAACTAAAAAAATACCGGCGAATTAGAGGGTGGTATTTTTTTTGGAAAAGTCGTCATCACTATGTCATGAAAACATACCTCCTTCACGGAGTACTTAAATGTTTATTAGGAACATTAGGCCTAATTCGGGTTCAAATTCGAACATGTAAATTAGGGAAGAGTGTTGCAAAAAGCTCAGGGAAGTTCAAGAATTAATCTTAATTATTTTTTGGAGAATCATATAAGCAGTAGGTTTCGTCCAGGTCAAGGAATTTTACGACTAATAATTTTCCTTGATTTTACGAAATTAATATGATTTTCCCTGATTCGTCAAGGTAATTAAGGTTTTCCCTGATTCATCAAGGTAATTAAGGTTTTCCCTGATTTATCAAGGTAATTAAGGTTTTCCCTGATTTATCAAGGTAATTAAGCTTTTCCTTGATTTACCACGATAATTAAGGTTTTCCCTTGATTTAAGATAATTAAGGTTTTCCCTAGATTTAAGATAATTAAGGTTTTTCTTGATTTATCAAGATAATTAAGGTTTTTCTTGATTTATCAAGATAATTAAGGTTTTTCTTGATTTATCAAGATAATTAAGGTTTTTCTTGATTTATCAAGATAATTAAGGTTTTCCCTAGATTTAAGATAATTAAGCTTTTCCCTCATTTATCAAGATAATTAAACTTTTCCCTTATTTTTGAAGATAATTAAACTTTCCCTGGTTTTTGAAGATAATTAAACTTTCCCTGGTTTGTCAAGGTAATTAAACTTTTCTTTAATTTATCATGATAAATAAACTTTTCTCTAATATTTCAAGATGATTAAGCTTTTCCCTAATTTACCAACATAATTATCGTTTTCCCCTTACTCTAAACAAATTCCCCTGTTATTTCCATGAATTCCATGTATTCCATGCATGGAATACACGAAACATAAAAACCAGTCTAAGAAACATTTCATCAAAACAATTTTCAAATTATTAATTTTGTACACATATAGGCCTATATATTTGAAAGATGTGTGTTTGTACTGTATGTCCATCCAAGAATAGACCTAGGGCCTAGTAGGAAGTTTCCCGTCTAAAAGTCCTTATAAGGCAGGCGTCCGGATCTACGAGAAAATTATTCTAAATCCGGTAACTGCTGAAAAAAAAGAGGCACTAATAGAGAAAGAAGCTGCTCTCGAGCCTCCCGATCCTTAGAGAAGACGACACAGAAACATTCATACACCGAGAACTAGAAGCGGAGAAAATACTATGGCAACCAAGCATGACTACTATAGCCTAGTTTCACGATCTTGAAGTCTTTAAGCCAATCTGCTAAAATACTGGTAACCAAAGGTGGCTCGCAGCCCGCAACAATGTGCATAATTCAAGCTGTGATGGGCCTTGGCTCGAGCATCACACTAAGAAAGAGTCACGTGATCGAGGAAAATAGCATTTTGCGTAGGGGTATCTTCATCCTTATAACAGGGAACACTAAACTAAAGGAAGGAGTATCTATAAGGCAAATAGAAATAACAGTGCGTAGTTCCTCATTGGGGCGGTTAGTGCAAGCCTTAGGTATAATCAGAAGTATATAATACTTCTCTTCGAGAGAAGTGTACCCACCACAAAGCGAGTGGGGTAATTGTAACGTGATTCTTCCTAACCAACATCAGAATTAACATTTATTATAGCAAGGTTAATTGCTAAACCGAATCACATACGCCATGTAAATAGTTCAATTCTCATCATTACTCTCTCTATTAGCGTTGCTTAAATATTTGCCAAGGCGCATGCATGCGCTTGTGTGTTAATTTTTGTCCCACGTCAAGACAATCAAGGTTTGTTGGTTAATTGATTGCTGCATTGGGATTTAGTAAACACCAAACAGTGATAGAATTCACCCTAGCACGGCGCGATATTTTATACCCATCTGAAGTATGATGAGCGGGAGAGCAAATGAAAAGGTGCATGAGCCTGGGAATAATCATGTTACATAACTAAAGTGCTATGATGATACAGAGTGTCATATCCTTCTTCTATTATCCCCTTATGCTAGTATTTATTCGCATACCAATGTACTCTCTCTAGTATTCATTCATTGGCCAGCGTACTCGTGTATGACTACAATTCAGTTCATACGCTAGTTTATAAACAGCATGGAAAAAATACTTTTCATTGCCTCAGAGGCAACGTTTATGATACCCCGCCATTCCTCTAGTAAAGTGTTCCCTGGCACAGAACGAACGACGACGGTAAGTTAAGAAGAACGAAAACTGCGAAGATGAAAAAGAAATGAGGAGCGGAAGTGAGGAGGAAATTAAAAAAAGTTGGATATGTTTCCGTTTAACGTTCTTTTTCTTTTAGCGTTCCGACCTTTTATTTTCATCTTCAATAGATCATCTAATGAAAGAAAGAGATCTTTTTTAACAATGTCCTTTCGCTCCTATACGAGCCATGGACTTTATAACCCTTAGAGGACCAGAAAAGTAGTAAATTTCCTTGCAATGCATCTATTTACTTCCTCCCCCGGGCCTAATTAATTTCGAGAGACCTTGATATACCATTACCAGAAAAATACATATCCGAATTTTTGTCTTGTGATGGGCTATGCTAAAACAGTGTACATATTTTTGTATAAATAAATTATGTAATCACTCTTACAGTTTTCAGATCCCCTATAGGGTCTAGAAGATCCGTGCACGAATGAAAGATAAGCCTACGAAGGTGGTATAGACAAGTAGAACCCTACGATGCTTGTGTTTTAGCCATGTAATCGAAAAGATACAATTTTTATACTAACAAGCTGGTTAAGCCATAAATATGAGTTTTGCCATCACTGTTATAAGTTTATAAGATATGTTCCATAAGTTTGTCACTGGTAACTGAGAGCTTGTCATGAAGTGATTGAAGTAGGTCATAGATTCAGAGTAAAGCGAGTGGCGCCTGATGAGGCGCTGACAAAGGCTTAGTAATGCAAACTAAATAGGAGTAGATGGAAGTCCTGCAAAATTAATTAACCACCGAGTGTAGTTAGGACTTCAATTGACTCTCTTAATTGTCGTTTTCCTTCTCGAACTAGTTATCTCGAGCTGTAAGTCTCTCAGTAGCATTACGAACTTGTTTAGGTAGTGTACCCATACTTATGGAACATAACCAAGGAACTCTTTTACGAAAGCTAATGTAAACGCGGCACGGATAATCTGAATAGTTTCAGTCGTGAGACGGTTCTATTTAGGAACGGAGCTCAAAAGATGGAAGAGCTACAGGCAACAGCTGCGACAACAGTCTTGTAGTAGAATCTGCATTTGTCCTACATCGTACCCGTTTTCTCTTTTTTGCGACGGTGGTATAGGGCAACGCGCTCATTCCTTCCTTGGCCCGCTTTTCATGGATATCCTATTAATATCGTTGTCTCACTTTAAAGGAAAAGTTTAGGTAACATAACATTATACTAGGGATAGATTTAATTTTAGAAGTAGGAATGGAGAACGGTTAGTATTTACTTCAGTCCGACTCATAGACCACCCAGTATAGAGCCCCTCCCTCCAACACGTAACGAAAAGTTTAAATTATCTTATTGGCTTTCTTAAACTACGTTTTGATGACGTTGTTGACGGGAACGCAAAAATACGTAGTTCCTATTTACCTCTGTCTCTGCCTCTTCTTTCATACCCCTCCGTCCCGTGGAAGGTGGTCCGGGACTTTGACGCGCGCCCACATTACTCTGTTCTCCATTCCTATTTCTATCCCTGATTGTAACTAAAATCATACACCAGATTCAATTTTACACCACGACTTTTGAAAACAGTCTATTGAGTCAAGGTAGCAAAAAAGAAAAAGACCATCAATGATGCTTACATTTCATAAGCAATAAATTTTTCATATTTTATTTTAATTCATGTGATGTACAGTATACATATGGAATTAGTTTTTCTGGTAACATAACATTATGCCTTAAAAGAACGGCTGCTTTTCTAAATATAAAAGGAATTAAATATTAAAAAAATATATAAAAAATTACCTCTTATTTCAATATGATAATTAGTACATTTAATTACTACGTCGCGTCATCCGGCATTGGTTTAGTGGCGTCTGAAAGCAAGAACCACTTACCCCTATCTCTCTCAGCCTGTGAGAATTCAACCAATCCCATAGGGGTGAGGTAGGTTCGGGCTAGCAGACGCCGTCACTAATCCAATATGGCGGATGGCGCCGTGGTCCTTGATTGTTTTCAAGACTAATTGAATGTTAATTAACATATTGTGATAAGAGATCATTTTTAATATTTAATTCCTTTTATATTTAGAAAAAGCAGCCGTTCTTTTAAGGTATAATTAGTTATCTTATCTGAACTAATCCTTTAAGTTTAACATACTGGCATTAAAGCAAATTGTTGATTGCTTATATTATCGCAAGAGTGAGTGTATAGGTAGATATTTTCCGGGTGGACGTGTAAGCATGCACCGGTCAAACGGGACATAATTTTTACGTGGCCATCTTTCGTAGGATCAATATACCATTCTTGACCTTGACCAGGTTTATGGTCGGCAAATAGCACGTTAATGAAACTACACTTACTAAAAGCACCATTTTCAACTTCTATAAATTTATTATTAGCGCGTGATTTAATGTAATAACTTCCAAATTCGGTTTTTTTGAAACTGAACATTTGATGCAGTCCATATCCGTATGGTTCTGCAGAAACCCATTTTCCAGTTGGGAGATGAATCCCTACACTTCTGCCGTTAAAACGAGATGTCATTATGTAGAATTCCTCTTCCTTTGGTCCGGAAATTTCAAACATGAACCAGCTTATGTTGGCGGGTTTTACCTCTCCAGAGTAAGTGACGTACAAATCATGGTATCCTTTGACGGGGACAACCTTGCCAGTGACTTCATCGATCTCGGATTCTTGAGATAAATTTATAATTGAAATGAGTTGCCCATCTTCTTTATCAATGCGAAATTGCAAATTTCCGGAGATGTTTTCATTCTCGATGGTGTTTAATCCAACAGTCACCTTGGCGGCTCCAGTAACCCCAAATGCAACGTTTTTCAAAATCATGATGTTTGTACTCGGATCAGAGTTGCTATAGAGGTTGCTAGGACGTGCTGGTACAGTCTCGAAACTGGAGATGTCGATTTTCTCGAAAGCTGAGAAGAATGGCTTATCCGGAAATTGGTCTTCACTTCTTTGGCAGGATATCACATCTTTCTGAATAACGGTGGCAGCAATAATGCCGGTTAGGAGCAGGGTTTTACAGAGATAACCCAGCATGCTTGGTTTGTCGTAGCGAGTTTTTGTTATCAAAATTTAACGTCAAGTTATAGGCGATCTTTACGAATGACCTCTACAATGAATGAACCACTCAATATACTGACTTGTCTCAAGAAACAAGAATTATTTCAACAATTATTCGCAGTACATACTTACTGAAGTGTTACCTTAAAATTCCCCTTCGAAGTTAAGAATGATTCGAACTAACTTTTATTTTTTCTTTTATACAATTATAATGTAAACCTTATCTGGATATCACTTTTCGTTTAAGATCGTCGTGTGAAGAATGTAGTTATCTCGCACATTGCTAGTTGCGTATAACTTACTCAAGAATATCACCTGGACATAATGCAAATACTCCCATCAGTGCTGCATTAGCAATTATATTTCGAAATAACATTAATTTAACAATACTGGCAGGAACTCCGAACTGGTGGGGGCCTTCGATCCAACGTTGATTGTGCTGCGAAAATTTCTTTGTTTTATAATAGAATCCAACCTGGGAAGGCGTAAACTCTACCAAAAGAAAAATTAAATTGCAGAATTGGTGAAACTTGGATATTAATATTGTTTATTTTTAATTGTGATTAGATGCGTCGTAATTGAAATTTACAAATTATGACATTTTCTTGAGGATTTTAATACACTGGGATGAAGTACCATTTCTCATTAGTTCTATTGGCGCAGGCGAAAGTATAAATATTGAAATTTAACGTGTGCACTGTTAAACATTTTCCAGTTAACCGCGATGTAATTTTAACGCTAAGTTCATCTGACAGATCAATATACCATTCTTGAACTTGACTTTCATTGTAGGTGGCAAGTTCAATGGGAGTTTCTTCGGCAAAACGCCCACCCCGAACTTGTAAGAACAGATTTGCGTGACGACTTTGGATGTAGTAGCTTCCAAGTTTAGTTTGTTTGTATCGAAACATCTGGTGAAGTCCATAAACGTATGGAGTTACTGTAGTTTGAGTTCCTACAGTTTTACCAGCGAGATGAGCGCCCATAGCTTGCCCATTCCAATGAGACGTTAGAATATAGAACTGCCCTTCGTTTGGTCCAGAAATTTCAAACAAGAACCACCTTACAGTAGTGGGTTCGATATATCCCGAGAAAATGACGTACAAATCGTGGTATCCTTTAACGGGGACCACTTCACCCGAGACTTCATCGCATTCGTATGCTTGGGGTAACTTTATACTTGAAATGAGTTTCCCATCTTCATTATCGATACGGAATTGCAAATTTCCGGAGATACTTCCATTCTTGATGGTGTTTAATCTAACAGTCACCTTGGAAGCTCCAGTGACCCCAAATCCGACACCTTTCATGAACAAGACGTTTGTCTTCTCATCAGAATTGTTGTAGATTTTGGAATGTGATACGTTCTCGAAACTGGATATGTCGATCCTCTCGAAAGCGGAATATAATGGCTTGTCCTGAACCGTGTCTTCGATTTCTTGACAGGATATCACATTCTGGATTATGCTGGAACCAATAATGCCGGTTAACAGCAGGGTTTTCGATAAACAACCCAGCATAATTGCGTTGTCGTAATTAGAGTAGACTATACTTCGAAAGAACAAGGCCATTGAATTCAAATGAATGTTGATTTTCATTTAGAATATCATGTATCATTTATAAATTATATCTTATCAAAGAAAGGCGTTTATTTTTTTGTACAATACGAATAACACATTTATCTAGAAAATTAACAATAGGCGTCCGAATACAATGACAATTCTCCCTTATGATTGCGATTTCACTGTAACGCTGTGTGATTCTAAGAATTGTTTAAAGGTAAAAGTACAGGTAACATAACATTATACCTTAAAAGAAAAGCCTTTTTCTAGATATGAAAGAAAAATAAATTATAAAAAAATAAATGATCTCTTATTACAATATGATAATTACCATTAAATTAGTATTAAAAATAATCAAGGACTACTGCACCATCCGCCATTGCTTTAGTGGCGTCTGCTAAACTGAACCTCTTACCCCTATAGGATTTGTTGAATTCTCACAGGTTGAGAGAGGTAGGTTCAATTTTGCAGACGCCGCTAAAACAATGGCGGATGGCGCAGTTGTCCCTGATTGTTTTTAAGACTAATTAAATACTAATTAACATATTGTAATAAGAGATCATTTAATATTTAGGCAGTTCTTTTATGGTATAATGTTATGTTATCTAACCTTTCCCTTTAAGTTTAACATACTGGCATAAAAACAAATTCTTGATTGCTTATATTCTGACAAGAGTGAGAGTATAGGTAATTTTTATTTATATCCGAGTGGGCGTGTAAGCATGCTCCGGTCAAACGGGACATAATTTTTACGTGGCCATCTTTAGTAGGATCAATATACCACTCTTGACCTTGACCAGGTTTATGATCGGCAAATAGAACGTTAACGAAACTGCAATTACTAAAAGTACCATTTTGAAGTTCTATAAATTTATTATTAGCGCGTGATTTAATATAGTAACTTCCAAATTCGGTTTTTTTAAAACTAAACATCTGGTGTAGTCCATATCCGTATGGTTCTGTAGCAACCCACTTTCCAGTTGTGAGGTGAATCCCTGCACTTTTGCCGTTATAACGAGATGTTATTATGTAGAATTCCTCTTCGTTTGGTCCAGAAATTTCAAACATGAACCAGCTTACGTTGGTGGGTTTAACCTCTCCAGAGTAAGTGACGTACAAATCATGGTATCCTTTGACGGGGACAACCTTGCCAGTGACTTCATCGAACTCGGATTCTTGAGACAACTTTATACTTGAAATGAGTTGCCCATCTTCTTTATCAATGCGAAATTGCAAATTTCCGGAGATGCTTTCATTCTCGATGGTGTTTAATCCAACAGTCACCTTGGCGGCTCCAGTGACCCCAAATGCGACGTTCTTCAAAATCATGATGTTTGTACTCGGATCAGAGTTGCTATAGAGGTTGTTAGGACGTGCTGGTACAGCCTCGAAACTGGAGATGTCGATTTTCTCGAAAGCGGAGAAGAATGGCTTATCCGGAAGGTGGTCTTCACTTCTTTGGCAGGATATCACATCTTTCTGAATAACAGTGGCAGCAATAATGCTGGTTAACAGCAGAGTTTTTGATAGGTAACCCAGCATGTTTGATGGTTTGTCGTAATAGGGCTATACCATGAATCTAAACAACAATTGAAGTTCTCATATGAAGTTTAATTTGCAGCAGAGGTACTGTCATAAGTTCATAAGATATGTTCCATAAGTTTGTCACTGGTTACTGAGAGCTTGTCACGAAGTAACACTTTTGTTTACGGGACCCAGCTGGAAATCAGATTCGTCTGAGCTGGATATCCCATAATAAAGCCATCTTATTACTATTATTATTATTATTATTATATAAGTGACGCAGGTCATAGATTCTAGTGAAGCGACGCCTGGTGAGGCGCTGTCAAGGCTTAGTACAGATTAAACCTAGTGCAGTCAATTCTCGCTTCCGTCGTTCTCGAACTAGCTCTCAGTAAGTCTCTAGCATTTCAAAGAATAGCGAGTGAACTTACCTTATAAACTTATGGTGCTGTTAAATGGTTGTGAATACGGCCAATAAATTCAAACTCTAATGTTGATTTTCATTTAACACATCATTTTATACTTTTATCTTATCAAAAGTCACGTTGAATTTCTTAATTGCGTCGTATTTTCGGGAATACGAACAATAGGCCTCAGGAGATAATGAATATCGTCCCATACGATTGCGTTTTCATTGATGTGATTCTAAGAATTATTTCAAACTCGGTGGTTGGAAAAAAGGCTGAAATTCGAGCACAAGCTGATCGAGATCCACAATTGGTAAAAGCTAGCGTGACGTTGCATAACGTGGTACTGAAAAGTCCCTATTAAAAAGTTACGGTATTTTTCGTATTATTCTGTCGAGTTCTGCTTTGAAAATTCTAGGCCTATCAGGAAGCCGTAAATGGATGGAAAACTCCAACGTCTACTGAGTTTCGCTCCTTTCTTTACCCTCAATATGGCGGCGAATAAAGAGTGGAAGACGCCCCATTTGGTTTTAGGGGGGATGACGTTTAGTATAGGGGTCAGTCAAGAACACACTCTAAATCAAACTGACCTCGATTTCACTAATTTTTAAATAAATTTTGTATGATTAATTAATATAACGAAATTTGTATATTGAAAATCCCTAACTTTTCGAGCTTATCCCTGACCATTTTAAGGTCCACTTCATGATTACACCTGGGGGGATGACGTTTAGTATAGGGGTCACTCAAGAACACACTCTAAATCAAACTGACCCCGATTTCACTAATTTTTAAATAAATTTTGTATGATTAATTAATATAACGAAATTTGTATATTGAAAATCCCTAACTTTTCGAGCTTATCCCTGACCATTTTAAGGTCCACTTCATGATTACACCTGGGCCCATATTTAGCATTGCTCGAAGCATGGTTTGATATACCAAACGAAATCCCTGACTCTTTAGGAAGAAACTTTAAATTCCTGACTTATCCCTGACTTTTTCCCCCATTTTCCAAATCCCTGACTTATCCAGGTTCTGTACGAACCTTTTATAATTAGTTTAAAATTTAGGAATGAATATCTTGTACGATATACATTGTAACATATTTCTAAGTAATGTGAAGATGTATCTAGTAATTCTAGATTAGAACCACTTAAAACGAATTACAATTGTTTTTCTAGATAAGAAAATTTTACTTTACAAAATAAAGTACAATAATAAATATTGAGAGTTAACAGAATCTGTGCTTTTGAAAATATTTTTTTCCTTTTCTTTAAATAAAGTAAAATGTTTGGTCCAATTCGAATTATTTGATGTAACATTACTTTTCCACGAAGAACGTTTGGCGCCAAAAATTCGAAAAATATTGCGATATTTCCTTGGAGTAGTTTTAATGGAGTGTAAGCAAAAGCTTAAGTGTAATGCCACCATAGAGCAATATTATATGAGGCATAAATGCATTTAAGACAGTATTGTTAATTTAAGTATGAAGAAATTCTGTCAACTTAACGAAATTTGGTTCATTGCAGTTGAAAACGGCAAACCTTTTCCCCCCAAAACCGTTCAACTGCCATTAAGTAGTTTTATCGTAGTGAAAACGAAAGTTCCTATAAAATTGCCTTAAATCTATTTTTGTCTCCTTAAATACTGCTCCATGATGGCAAGCAATATTTCCGTGGAGTAGTTTTAATGGAGTAAAAACAGAAGTTTCATTAAATTGCCTTAAATATATTTGTAACTCATAGAATATTCCTCTATGTTGGCATAGCCGTACAACACTGCATGGGCGAATAGACACAGCCATAGCACACTCATTTCGCGCTCACGCACGCAATTTGCTCGCGATGAGTGCGTGATCGAGTGGGCCGTCAGAATTATGACACGTCACCTTAAGGACGGTCGGAGATTTCACGACGCTCGCTAAAATAACCCGAATTTGGTAAATTATTAATGTTTTTATCATAATTTTTGATTGCATTATAAGTGAAAATGCTAGTTTATTAATTTTAATTTAAAACGGGCAAAGAAAATCCGCGTAAATCGAGCTAAACCCTGGGTTCGAAAATTGCGTCAACGAGGTTAGGCTTAGTGTGGCAAGGCCTAGCCTTACTTGTTAGTAAGTACCATGTTTCAAGTTTTCAACTTTCAAAATCCAGAGTATAAGGGCTACAAGTTTATTAATCAAGTGGTACAAATTATTGCATTGGGGTGTAAACGTAGTGAAACTATCTAGGCAGTATAGGGTGTTGCAGTATTTTGAGTGTTAAACTTTGGCTTTAATGATCTTGGCCTCCGTTTTGGCAAATGTAATGTAAGGTTAGTTTCTCTAAGCTAGTTGTTAATTTTCTGTTCTGAGATTTTTGAGGGATAACGTTCAGATTGATGTATCAGATTAATAGTTTGCGGTTCAAATGCGTGAAGCCATAAGTTAATAATTAATTAGCTCCTTATGGTGAAACCCTGTAGAAACCTTAATTTGTCAAAATTTGTTGATAGATGCCATTTTTAAATCGCCGAAGTTTATTGTAAACTGACTCTTCTTTTAAGTTTACTTAATTTATTTATTTAAAAGTTATTTTAAGATATTCTAGTAGAAAATGTCATAGTAAGAAAATTTTTGAAATATCAGTCTGAATAGTTTCAATTAACTGAATTTATTGCTAATTGACCCTTCAAGTGAACGGTTTGCACCAAAGAATTTTAGATTGGCACAAGTAGCGTAGTTTAGTACTTTACCTTGGAATTTTTAGCGAGTTTGATAGACTTTCTTAATTACGACCTTTGATGATAACTTAAGCTTTAGTTTTTTGTTACAAAGCTATGGAGGCAATTCTTCAACTTTTAATGCGGCCTTTACACGCTCAATATTTTGCACAAATTAAATGGGGGATATCTATAAAATTCATCATCTTATAGATTATTCCCAAAACTTTTCGATAATTGTGGAAATCAAAATCCAACTTGATGTTGAATGCCCAATACTTCGAAAAAAACCTTAAAACTTTATTGGACAAATATATTGATTAAATTCCACATGATTTATTCAATTACATTGAATATATTTTGGTCACAATGATAATGTAGATGTTGAGTCCATCGACAGAGTACAATTTTATTGACCAAACGCGTCGAAAAACAAACTTTAATGTTATTCGAATGCGAAATATTGTTCAATTCTTTGAATAACGTGAGCAATAAAAAGACTCATACAATATATATTTTCAGTTTATTAAGCAAATATTGTGCAAAATTTACCGCAAATCGTGTTCCGTTTCTTAAAAAATAGTGTGGCATTATATTTGAACTTTGCATAAATGTTAGTCTGGATAACGTTTTATTTATACTTTGTAAATCAAACAATGGGCTCCACGTTTTTTGCGAAAACTATTGAGCGTGTAGGGTCTCCTTTAAGCGAGTTATCGCTGCTTTTCGATCAAGGTTTGATGACATCTATTAATAATCTAGCTATTATCTATTTGCAAAGGAACAATTTATGATGGATTCTAGAATGAATAACTATTATTTGGCAAAATGGCATGCAACATTAATCAGTTCAATAACCCCAGTACAATTCCATTCTAATTCAGGTCTACACTTTTATTATATCCGTTGAAAGGTAATCTCTTTACGAAAACTATTTAGACAGCGTGTGAAAACTTTAGCGCACTTA
Source organism: Phalangium opilio (assembly GCA_019434445.1). Taxonomy (NCBI): domain Eukaryota; kingdom Metazoa; phylum Arthropoda; class Arachnida; order Opiliones; family Phalangiidae; genus Phalangium; species Phalangium opilio. The sequence goes on along the minus strand of JAEQBA010004472.1, from coordinate 274,277 downwards.
GTGCCTAAAAATAATTAAATCTTATTAATAGTAATTCTAGCAGTATTAATCAGGTCATTAACCCCTATGCAATTGTTAGGGTACTTTGTTTATAGTTTATATTATTTTTAGAAGAGAAGCGCTTGTGTCCTGTTTTTTTAGGGATTTACGCCAGGATATAAATAAAATGCTTAACTATGGAATAGGTGAAAGACTGGTCCTAGCCCTCTCTTTTAAAGATAATGAACGTAATCAAGATTTTAGACATTTTAAGGGTGAGATTCCCTTCGCGGTACTACGGTATCTAGTTTATGGTTTTAATTGTTATTTTTAGAGGAAAAAGCGTTTGGTAACTCTTTGAGGGACTTTTGTAGGATCTAAATAAATTTCTTATTTATGTTTAAGGTAGAAGTTTGCTTATTCGCTTTGTTCTTTAAAAGTAATCTGGAATTTTGGCAGGTTTAAATCTAGACTTAGCTTTTTATGGTATTAATTTTCTTCCCCTGTTAAGGTATTTAGTTTAAGGTTACGCGTGTACCATTTATGCCAAATAATAGCAATTTGTCTTATGCCGGAAAATTTTACGTTACATAACACGTGAATTCAAGTGGATTTTCATATTAAGGTAATTAATTTGAATTTACGCTAGTGCCATTTTTTTCCAAATAATAATTTGAATTTTTCTTGCGCAGGAACAAGTGGACGTCAGCGAGTGGACTTTCATTGGAAATCCCATGCTAAGGACGACGTTTCCTGGTTTTGGGGGCTCCACAGCGGGCTTTAGTTTAAATTTAATAGTTCCCGATTTGCACAGGGTATTGTTAAATTTAAATTGGGCCCGCAAGCCTGACGTTAGGCGTGGTAACTTGTGTTCAATAAAAAGTTTCGATACTAGACTAGGGCCAAAAAAAAGTATCGATTTACTTATAATCATTTTTTTGACTTTTTTTGCATGGTTTTTTGTATATTTTATTAAATTTTTATAATTTTTTAAATAATGATTATTTATTTAATATTTTTTAAATATTGATACTTTTTGTTGCTTTTTATTTCTTTTTAATGTTTTTATTTAGTAAAAAGCTTAAAAAGGGGCCTAAAAAAATCACCCTAAGTCCAGAGGTAAAAAAATTGAAACCAAGTCTAGTATATTAAAAATTCAAGAAAAGAAAGAACGAGGTTTAAGGCAAAATTTATTCAATGAAAAACAAAAAAACCAAAGTGTTTACAAAAATTTCGAACAAAAAAATATTAAAGAGTTCTGTAAATTAAAGTTTGAAAGCAAAAAAAAATAATAAGTAGTTACAAACAAAATTTGCAAGCAAAAAAATTAAGTGGTTACATGAAAAAATTCTAAGTAAAAACGATGTATTTTGTGTCTTCTAGCTTCAATGATTTCCTCCATATCTTTAAGTCAGCGCTGAGAGAAAGAGCAAGTCCAGAAGAAGACATCATGTAACGTGAATCCAACGAAGCATGTCATCAGGAATGATACATAGCAAGTCCAGAACAGCGGAAGTCATCGTATGATGCCATCGGGAATGATACGTCTCGGAATGACAAGCAACAGAAAAATCCAAGAATATCAGCCGCATCTATAAATGAAAACATTAATAACACATCTTAAACTATTGCCTAGTTTTGGGTAGAACGAAATAATCTCTTAGGTTTAACTAATTTAAGTAAAACGTGTCCTTAATTAAAAAACCAGATACCAAATTTAGAGAGAAGACCAACTACCCCGAATTAAAGAAAGGCTTGACTGCCGCGATTGCCACCCTTAATTAAATAATAATCTGGCTAACTAATTATTTCCCAAAATTGTATAGAAAATAAATTTAGAAAAACCTACCATTTATTTTAAGTTAAATTGTGAACCCTTTTATTACCTTAATAATTTAACACATCCCCTAAACTAATGTTAGGAAAACCTGCCATTTCAATTAAATTATAGCTTAGTAACGAAAATAATTTACAATATCCCCTGAACTAATTTTAGAAAAAATCTGCCATTTATTTTAAATTAAATTACGTAACTTAATCATGAAAATAATTTAAAACATCCCCTAAACTAATTTTAGAAAAACCTAACATTCAAAATTACTTAGCTTCACAATGAAAATAATTTAAAATAGCGCCCGAAATTAATTTTACTAAAACCGGCCATTCATTTAAATTAAATAACGTGCCCCTTTTAATAGCTTAATAATTTAAAATATCCCCTTCACCAATTTTAGGAAAACCTGCTTTTATTTTAGAACTATTCCCACAGACAGACCCGGTAAATAACTAGAGTTTAAATGGACAAGGCTTAAACTTAGACTTAGGGCAACCTTGTGTCTTAAAATTATCTCGGCAGGACCAGATTTCGGAAAATCTGTCGCGTTAACTCTAACCTAGTATCTTAAAATTATCTCTTCGGGACTTGATTTTTGAAAATCTGTCGCTTTATCTCTAAATTAATTTAAAATGTCCCCTTGACTAATTTTAGAAAAAAATAGCCTTTGTTTTAAAACTATTCTCACAGACAGATCCCGTAAATAACTAGGGTTTAAACGGGACAAGGCTTAAACTTATGCTTAGGGCAACCTCGTGTCTTAAAATTATCTTTGCAGGACTTGATTTCCGAAAATCTGTCGCGTTATCTCTAAATTAATTACGTACCCCGTTTAATAACTTGTAATAATAGGCCCTAAACTAATTAAGGGATTCTCCCTTGTCCAACATCTCGTTGTAAAATTTTATTTATGGTACTTGATTTTTAATAAATAAATAAATAAAACTAACTAACATTTAACCCTACCTAATCAATTTAAATACTTGAAATAAAATAAATAATTTATGAGTTTGGATTACTGTAAAGGTTAGGCTTACTGTTAAAGCACCACGAGGCGAAGCAATGTCCGCCAAGTATGTTGAAGAGCTTCGAATTCAGCATGCGTCTTCGGCAAAAGCCGGGATCACGATCAGCTGAGCTTGAAAGGTTTTCCCAAGCGACTTCCTCGACGGCTTCCGGGCAGAGAATGATCCGGCTGGCTTGTAAATTTCCTATGTCGGCTGAGCGGGAAAGATTTTCCTATGTGACCTCCTCGACGGCTTCGTGGCAAAGAAAGAGTTCGGCTGCAACTTTAAACTAAGAAGTAAATTTGCTACGTCGTGGGGGCGCTAAAAGCGCCGATGCGCGGACTCGGATGGGCCGTGTCCTTGGCACGAAATTGAAATAGCTGAACACCGCTAAGCCTACATTAATGAACGCTAGGCCTAAATGAATGGTAATTGAATGGATAATCATTACCTATTATTAACATGTATCGTGACGTCACATGACGTCATAGGTCACGTGATATGACGTCATAGGTCACGTGATATGCCGTCATAGGTCACGTGATATGACGTCATAGGTCACGTGATATGACGTCATAGGTCACGTGTTCTGACGTCATAGGTCACGTGATCTGACGTCATACCCCCTGCTGGGACCCCCCACTGTTTCCATAATGTTACCCCCTGCTGTTTCCATACTGTTACCTCCCGCTGTGACCCCCTGCTGCTTCCATACTGTTACCCCCTGCTGTTAACCCCTGCTGTGACACCCTGCTGTTTCCATACAATTACCCCCTGCTGTGACCCCCTGCTGTTAACCCCTGCTGTGATCCCCTGCTGTGACCCCCTGCTGTGACCCCCTGCTGTTAACCCCTGCTGTGATCCCCTGCTGTGACCCCCTGCTGTGATCCCCTGCTGGGACCCCCTGCTGTTTCCATACTGTTACCCCCTGCTGTGACACCCTGCTGTTTCCATACAATTACCCCCTGCTGTGACCCCCTGCTGTTAACCCCTGCTGTGATCCCCTGCTGTGACCCCCTGCTGTGACCCCCTGCTGTGATCCCCTGCTGGGACCCCCTGCTGTTTCCATACTGTTACCCCCTGCTGTTTCCATACTGTTACCCCCTGCTGTGACCTCCTGCTGTTAACCCCTGCTGTGACCCCCTGCTGGGACCCCCTGCTGTTTCCATACTGTTACCCCCTGCTGTGAACCCATGCTGTTAACCCCAGCTGGGGGTAACAGTATGGAAACACCAGGGGGTCCCAGCAGGGGGTCGCAGCAGGGGTTAACAGCAGGGGGTCTCAGCAGGGGTCCCAGCAGGGGGTAACAGTATGGAAACAGCAGGGGGTAATAGTATGGAAACAGCAAGGGGTCACAGCAGGGGATCACAGCAGGGGGTCCCAGCAGGGGGTCACAGCAGGGGATCACAGCAGGGGTTAACAGCAGGGGGTCACAGCAGGGGTTAACAGCAGGGGGTCACAGCAGGGGGTAATTGTATGGAAACAGCAGGGTGTCACAGCAGGGGTTAACAGCAGGAGGTAACAGTATGGAAACAGCAGGCTGTAACATTATGGAAACAGTAGGGGGTCCCAGCAGGGGGTATGACGTCAGATCACGTGACCTATGACGTCAGAACACGTGACCTATGACGTCATATCACGTGACCTATGACGTCATATCACGTGACCTATGACGTCATATCACGTGACCTATGACGGCATATCACGTGACCTATGACGTCATGTGACGTGGCCACACGTCACAGAGGTTATTGACTTGTGACGTCACGATACATGTTAATAATAGGTAATGATTATCCATTCAATTATCATTCATTTAGGCCTAGCGTTCATTAATGTAGGCTTAGCGGTGTTCAGCTATTTCAATTTCGTGCCAAGGACACGGCCCATCCGAGTCCGCGCATCGGCGCTTTTAGCGCCCCCACGACGTAGCAAATTTACTTCTTAGTTTAAAGTTGCAGCCGAACTCTTTCTTTGCCACGAAGCCGTCGAGGAGGTCACATAGGAAAATCCTTCTCGCTCAGCCGACATAGGAAATTTACAAGCCAGCCGGATCATTCTCTGCCCGGAAGCCGTCGAGGAGGTCGCTTGGGAAAACCTTTCAAGCTCAGCTGATCGTGATCCCGGCTTTTGCCGAAGACTCATGCTGAATTCGAAGCTCTTCAACATACTTGGCGGACATTGCTTCGCCTCGTGGTGCTTTAACAGTCCGTAAGCCTAACCTTTACAGTAATCCAAACTCATAAATTATTTATTTTCAAGTATTTAAATTGATTAGGTAGGGTTAAATGTTAGTTAGTTTTATTTATTTATTTATTAAAAATCAAGTACCATAAATAAAATTTTACAACGAGATGTTGGACAAGAGAGAATCCCTTAAATAGTTTAGGGCCTATTATTACAAGTTATTAAACGGGGTACGTAATTAATTTAGAGATAACGCGACAGATTTTCGGAAATCAAGTCCTGCAAAGATAATTTTAAGACACGAGGTTGCCCTAAGCATAAGTTTAAGCCTTGTCCCGTTTAAACCCTAGTTATTTACGGGATCTGTCTGTGGGAATAGTTTTAAAACAAAGGCTATTTTTTCTAAAATTAGTCAAGGGGACATTTTAAATTAATTTAGAGATAAAGCGACAGAATTTCAAAAATCAAGTCCCGAAGAGATAATTTTAAGATACAAGGTTAGAGTTAACGCGACAGATTTTCCGAAATCTGGTCCTGCCGAGATAATTTTAAGACACAAGGTTGCCCTAAGCCTAAGTTTAAGCCTTGTCCATTTAAACCCTAGTTATTTACCGGGTCTGTCTGTGGGAATAGTTCTAAAATAAAAGCAGGTTTTCCGAAAATTGGTGAAGGGGATATTTTAAATTATTAAGCTATTAAAAGGGGCACGTTATTTAATTTAAATGAATGGCCGGTTTTAGTAAAATTAATTTCGGGCGCTATTTTAAATTATTTTCATTGTGAAGCTAAGTAATTTTGAATGTTAGGTTTTTCTAAAATTAGTTTAGGGGATGTTTTAAATTATTTTCATGATTAAGTTACGTAATTTAATTTAAAATAAATGGTAGGTTATTCTAAATTTATTTTCTATACAATTTTGGGAAATAATTAGTTAGCCAGATTATTATTTAATTAAGGGTGGCAATCGCGGCAGTCAAGCCTTTCTTTAATTCGGGGTAGTTGGTCTTCTCTCTAAATTTGGTATCTGGTTTTTTAATTAAGGACACGTTTTACTTAAATTAGTTAAACCTAAGAGATTATTTCGTTCTACCCAAAACTAGGCAATAGTTTAAGATGTGTTATTAATGTTTTCATTTATAGATGCGGCTGATATTCTTGGATTTTTCTGTTGCTTGTCATTCCGAGACGTATCATTCCCGATGGCATCATACGATGACTTCCGCTGTTCTGGACTTGCTATGTATCATTCCTGATGACATGCTTCGTTGGATTCACGTTACATGATGTCTTCTTCTGGACTTGCTCTTTCTCTCAGCGCTGACTTAAAGATATGGAGGAAATCATTGAAGCTAGAAGACACAAAATACATCGTTTTTACTTAGAATTTTTTCATGTAACCACTTAATTTTTTTGCTTGCAAATTTTGTTTGTAACTACTTATTAATTTTTTTTGCTTTCAAACTTTAATTTACAGAACTCTTTAATATTTTTTTGTTCGAAATTTTTGTAAACACTTTGGTTTTTTTGTTTTTCATTGAATAAATTTTGCCTTAAACCTCGTTCTTTCTTTTCTTGAATTTTTAATATACTAGACTTGGTTTCAATTTTTTTACCTCTGGACTTAGGGTGATTTTTTTAGGCCCCTTTTTAAGCTTTTTACTTAATAAAAACATTAAAAAGAAATAAAAAGCAACAAAAAGTATCAATATTTAAAAAATATTAAATAAATAATCAATATTATTTAAAAAATTATAAAAATTTAATAAAATATACAAAAAACCATGCAAAAAAAGTCAAAAAAATGATTATAAGTAAATCGATACTTTTTTTTGGCCCTAGTCTAGTATCGAAACTTTTTATTGAACACAAGTTACCACGCCTAACGTCAGGCTTGCGGGCCCAATTTAAATTTAACAATCCCCTGTGCAAATCGGGAACTATTAAATTTAAACTAAAGCCCGCTGTGGAGCCCCCAAAACCAGGAAACGTCGTTCTTAGCATGGGATTTCCAATGAAAGTCCACTCGCTGACGTCCACTTGTTCCTGCGCAAGAAAAATTCAAATTATTATTTGGAAAAAAATGGCACTAGCGTAAATTCAAATTAATTACCTTAATATGAAAATCCACTTGAATTCACGTGTTATGTAACGTAAAATTTTCCGGCATAAGACAAATTGCTATTATTTGGCATAAATGGTACACGCGTAACCTTAAACTAAATACCTTAACAGGGGAAGAAAATTAATACCATAAAAAGCTAAGTCTAGATTTAAACCTGCCAAAATTCCAGATTACTTTTAAAGAACAAAGCGAATAAGCAACCTTCTACCTTAAACATAAATAAGAAATTTATTTAGATCCTACAAAAGTCCCTCAAAGAGTTACCAAACGCTTTTTCCTCTAAAAATAACAATTAAAACCATAAACTAGATACCGTAGTACCGCGAAGGGAATCTCACCCTTAAAATGTCTAAAATCTTGATTACGTTCATTATCTTTAAAAGAGAGGGCTAGGACCAGTCTTTCACCTATTCCATAGTTAAGCATTTTATCCTGGCGTAAATCCCTAAAAAAACAGGACACAAGCGCTTCTCTTCTAAAAATAATATAAACTATAAACAAAGTACCCTAACAATTGCATAGGGGTTAATGACCTGATTAATACTGCTAGAATTACTATTAATAAGATTTAATTATTTTTAGGCACTAAGTGCGCTAAAGTTTTCACACGCTGTCTAAATAGTTTTCGTAAAGAGATTCCCTTTCAACGGATATAATAAAAGTGTAGACCTGAATTAGAATGGAATTGTACTGGGGTTATTGAACTGATTAATGTTGCATGCCATTTTGCCAAATAATAGTTATTCATTCTAGAATCCATCATAAATTGTTCCTTTGCAAATAGATAATAGCTAGATTATTAATAGATGTCATCAAACCTTGATCGAAAAGCAGCGATAACTCGCTTAAAGGAGACCCTACACACTCAATAGTTTTCGCAAAAAACGTGGAGCCCATTGTTTGATTTACAAAGTATAAATAAAACGTTATCCAGACTAACATTTATGCAAAGTTCAAATATAATGCCACACTATTTTTTAAGAAACGGAACACGATTTGCGGTAAATTTTGCACAATATTTGCTTAATAAACTGAAAATATATATTGTATGAGTCTTTTTATTGCTCACGTTATTCAAAGAATTGAACAATATTTCGCATTCGAATAACATTAAAGTTTGTTTTTCGACGCGTTTGGTCAATAAAATTGTACTCTGTCGATGGACTCAACATCTACATTATCATTGTGACCAAAATATATTCAATGTAATTGAATAAATCATGTGGAATTTAATCAATATATTTGTCCAATAAAGTTTTAAGGTTTTTTTCGAAGTATTGGGCATTCAACATCAAGTTGGATTTTGATTTCCACAATTATCGAAAAGTTTTGGGAATAATCTATAAGATGATGAATTTTATAGATATCCCCCATTTAATTTGTGCAAAATATTGAGCGTGTAAAGGCCGCATTAAAAGTTGAAGAATTGCCTCCATAGCTTTGTAACAAAAAACTAAAGCTTAAGTTATCATCAAAGGTCGTAATTAAGAAAGTCTATCAAACTCGCTAAAAATTCCAAGGTAAAGTACTAAACTACGCTACTTGTGCCAATCTAAAATTCTTTGGTGCAAACCGTTCACTTGAAGGGTCAATTAGCAATAAATTCAGTTAATTGAAACTATTCAGACTGATATTTCAAAAATTTTCTTACTATGACATTTTCTACTAGAATATCTTAAAATAACTTTTAAATAAATAAATTAAGTAAACTTAAAAGAAGAGTCAGTTTACAATAAACTTCGGCGATTTAAAAATGGCATCTATCAACAAATTTTGACAAATTAAGGTTTCTACAGGGTTTCACCATAAGGAGCTAATTAATTATTAACTTATGGCTTCACGCATTTGAACCGCAAACTATTAATCTGATACATCAATCTGAACGTTATCCCTCAAAAATCTCAGAACAGAAAATTAACAACTAGCTTAGAGAAACTAACCTTACATTACATTTGCCAAAACGGAGGCCAAGATTATAGCTATCATTAAAGCTAAAGTTTAACACTCAAAATACCGTAACACCCTATACTGCCTAGATAATTTCACTACGTTTACACCCCAATGCATTAATTTGTACCAGAGTCCTGCACGGGCCGGGCTTAAGCCCGGTCCGGCCCGATCGGGTCGGGCCGAGCCGGGCTTTCCACTTTTGAAAATTGTATCGGGCCGGGCCGGGTCGGGCTTTTAAAATTTTGAAAATTAACGGGCCGGGCCGGGTCGGGCTTTTAAAATTTTGGAAATTAACGGGCCGGGCCGAACTTGATTATCATTTAATCCAAAGTTCAAATGAAAGATAATTAAATGAGTATAAGCTTCTAAGGACAAATGTAACGAACAATTATCAAAAGAAATGAAAAATGCACGACGCTAAAGCAAATATGAATTCAAATCATTGATTTTATGTAAAAAAATATATAAATTACAACTGCACTACGTGTAACGGGCCGGGCCGGGTCGGGCCTGTTCAATTCATGCAATGTGTCGGGCCGGGCCGGGCTTGGTTAATGCATGTAACGGGCCGGGCCGGACCGGGCCAAAAAACCAACAATGTACTCGGACTCGGGCCGGGTTTCGGGCTTATTTAAAATGCTAAAACCGGGCCGGGCTTGGGTCGGGCCTGAAAAACTCGGCCCGTGCAGGTCTCTGAATTTTGTACCACTTGATTAATAAACTTGTAGCCCTTATACTCTGGATTTTGAAAGTTGAAAACTTGAAACATGGTACTTACTATCAAGTAAGGCTAGGCCTTGCCACACTAAGCCTAACCTCGTTGACGCAATTTTCGAACCCAGGGTTTAGCTCGATTTACGCGGATTTTCTTTGCCCGTTTTAAATTAAAATTAATAAACTAGCATTTTCACTTATAATGCAATCAAAAATTATGATAAAAACATTAATAATTTACCAAATTCGGGTTATTTTAGCGAGCGTCGTGAAATCTCCGACCGTCCTTAAGGTGACGTGTCATAATTCTGACGGCATCGCGAGCACATTGCGTGCGTGAGCGCGAAATGAGTGTGCTATGGCTGTGTCTTTTCGCCCATGCTAACTCTATGAGTCACAAATATATTTAAGGCTATTTAATGAAACTTCTGTTTTTACTCCATTAAAACTATTCCCTTCCATCAATATGGCGGCGAATAAAGAGTGGAAGACGCCAAATCGACTTTTAGGGGGGTAGATTTTTACCCCCTTTCCGGTTCCAAACAGTAAAAGTTCAGACAGTTTTGTAGAAAAACCCGCCATAAACAACTTACCTATAAGCATATACACTGTAATAGAGTGCTGTCAGTTGTGACGTCAGATCCAAGGTTAAACGTCACGAGTCTGCCTTAGCAATGGGTGACGTCACACCGGCGCTTCTGACAGCACTCTATTGTATGTGAAAGTAATGAAACATGAAAAAATGTTAAAATAAAGAAAAAAGACCACAAATCATATACTGGAATAATATATTAATTGTTTAAAATAATTTTCAAACACCGGTTTCAACATAAAAATTAAATCAAATTCAAGTACATAATTATATTTTGATAAAAAAGTTTTGTAAGAGATTAATCTGGTGTTAACACTTCCTCCGCTTCATTTGGCACTTCCACCTCTAAAGAATTCGTACTTAGAAACTCGACACTTTGTACGTCTGGTGAAGAAGTACCTGAGAAAAAATTACATATTACGTTAAAATTAATTAAAACCAAATTAATTATAATATAAATTGAGAAATTAAACAGATTTTGTAATAGCAATGTCATAAGTCGTACCTTTCTTCCGAGACCTTCCCTAGCTTTTTTAATAGTTTTATAGCGTTCGCCTATTTTACTTCTCCATTTTTTAAGAACAGTTTCGCCTTGATCCTAATATAAATTAAATTAAATTAAAATTAACATTAATAAAGAAAAAGTGGTCCGTATTCCAACTTACCTTTTTCAAATATCCAATACAAATCAGTTTCCTTTTCATAGATTCTGGAGAGTCATCAAGAGCTAAATAAATTTAAAAATTAAAACTTACATAATTTTTTCATTATCTCTGCAATTAAAAGAGGATTAATTTCTTACCTTTAATTATTTTCTTTACACTCTCAATTTGTAATTTCACTATTGCCGCTTGGACATGCTGAATGAATAAGCTGAAAAATGCCAGCAGAGTTTATCAATGCCAGTTTTTTATTATTTTAACAAAACAGAACTAATTTTAGCACAATTCCCAAGAATTGCTCATTGACATCGTTAATAAGGTACATTTCTAAAACCTCACAAAACATAGCCGACATTATGGAACTAATATGGTCAACGTACATTATTTTATTCGCGATCACCAGGGCAAGGCTTAGTGAATACATTATTCGCGATCACCAGGGCAAGGCTTAGTGAATACATTATTCGCTAAGCCTTGCCATTTGCATCGAGAATAAGGTTTTACTCTCCAAAACAGAATAGGCCGAATAATTATAGTCGTAATTTACTCTAAAGAATATGTTGTTAAACAAACACTTACTCAAAGTGAAGCGAGTGAAAAGTGACTTCGCAAAACACGGCGTGAAACCCGGATGGAATTGGAAAGGATAGATTTTTTGTGGAAACGTAATAGTGTTCAAGGAGACACTGAAGTAGGTCGACGTAAGATAGATTACATCTAATATCAAGAATTAATAATCAATTCCGAAAGAAAAAGAATCTCTATTACTGATTAACTCACAAATAAGTTAAGGACGGATCGTTAGGCTTTCGATATTTTTCAACAGTGTGAAAAATAGCGTGGCACAGAATATGAGATTGTTGAACCTTAAGTTAAACGTATTTAAAAATTACAGAATCCCTAAGGTTTAAATTAAAAGTTCAGGTAACATAACTAATTACACCTTAAAAGAATGGCGGCTTTTTCCAAATATAAAAGGAATTGAATATTAAAATTAAAATAAATGATTTCTTAGTACAATATGATAATAATTGGCATTTAATTAGCCTTAAAAATAATCAAGTACTACTGCGCCATACGCCAATGGTTTAGTAGCGTCTGCTAGCCAGAACCTCTTACTCCTACAGGATTGGTTGAATTCTCACAGGCTGAGAGAGGTAAGGGTAAGGTGGGTTCTGGGTAGCAGACGCCTGTACTAAAGCAATGGTGGATGGCGAGGCAGTAGTCCTTGTTTGTTTTTAAGACTAATTAAATGTGCTAATTACCATATTGTAACAAGAGATCATTAATTTTTCCTTTTATATTTAGAAAAAGCAGCCGTTATTTTAAGGTATAATTGGTATAATGTTATGTCACCTGAAACTTTCTTTTAACGAAACTTACTAGTGCTATAATATAATCACTACAAAGTCCATCAATTACGCTTTTGGCCACTAGGGGGCAACATTTTTGAAGATGATCATTCAAAACTTTCCATACCTTTTAACAAAAAAAGGTTTGTGCTAAAACAAAACTGCGCGATTGCCTTTCCCTTTTCTAACTTTTCATTAACAAACATACCAATCTGATATGCCTTTCATTCAGATTAAAATCTTCTACAACTGGTTCAAATGGTAAGCTAATGACAGATTGTATATTAACAATGGACGGACACGCCCTTTCTGTGTTCACAGGAACTAAGTTGTTGTTGACGCAAAAGGAACTATTATAAAATAATTCATTTGCGTAATATGTTATAGTGTGCATGTGTGTATAAGGAACAAAGGCAGGGTTCATACAACTTTTGGAAAACAAATTTCCCTGAGTTTTCCAGGTTTTTCCCGTATATGGAGTATCCTATGGAGCAAATGTTAACGAAGGAGGGTGGGGGGCAAATGGGACTATATCATACTCAAAGGACACCCCCGTATCTCTAATATAACCAGAGTTATGAGCCTCCAAAGTATAGTGTAATGTTAATCCTAAGGAGAGTATGTTCAAGAACGTTTTGCTTAATTACTCGGCCCCTGTTTGTCGTAGCCCCAAGTTTTTAGTATGGTTGGATGGGGGGCAAATAGGACTATAACATAATCAAAAGACATCCCCGTATCTCTAATATAACCAGAGTTATGAGCCTCCAAATATAGTGTACTGTTAATCCTATGGACGGTATGTTCAAGAACGTTTTGCTTAATTACTCGGCCCCTGTTTGTCGTAGCCCCAAGTGTTTAGTATGGTTGGATGGGGGCAAATGGGACTATATCATACTCAAAGGACATCCCCGTATCTCTAGTAGAACCAGAGTTATGAGCCTCCAAAGTATAGTGTTATGTTAATCCTATGGAGGGTATGTTTATGAACATTTTGCTCGGCCCCTGTTTGTCGTAGCCCCAAGTTTTTAGTATGGTTGGATGGGGGGCAAATAGGACTATAACATACTAAAAGAACATCCCCGTATCTCTAATATAACCACAGTTTGACGCAAATTTCCCTGAATTTTACTAAAAATTCTTAATTCCCCTGAGTTTTCCCTTGAGGTTTTTGTCAACTATTTATTTCCCTGATTTTTCCAGGTTTTCCCTGTTTTCCAGGTTTGTATGAGCCCTGAAAGGGTTTTAGAGTTCACTAACCATAAGGCCGTTTGACCAATTTGGGGTTTTTTGGGTGTTCTAGATAAGGGTGTTGATGTTTTGTTTGGACTTTCTGGGAATTCGATATCCTGAATTAGAAAAAATTCACAAAAAACCCTTTTAAAAGACTGGAAATATTTACAAAACCCAAAACCGTAAGTTCATAAGATATGTTCCGTAATATAAGTTTGTTAATTCTGGTAACTTAGAAACTGGAGCTTGTAATTTTGAAGTGATTGAATTGAAGTAGGGAGATCATAGATTCAGGGTAAAGCGAGCGACATACGCCTGGTGAGGGGGCGCTGCTGTCAAATTTGGGTAACTTAGTAAGTTCAGACTAAATAGGACCTTGATGGAATGGAACTTGGTCCTAGCTGCAAAATTAATTAAGCACCATGCACCGAGTGTACTTAGGACTTCAATTGACTCGCTTAATTCCGTCGTTCTCCTTCTCGAACTAGTTATCTCGAGTACTGTAAGTCTCTCAGTAACATTACATTACGAACTTGTATAGGTAGTGCCATTCATACTTATGGAACGGAACATATCACTTATAAACTTATGCTAAAACCAATCAAATCAGCGTTAAGTATTACCATTTCCGAATCTATTGCATCAATCTCTTTCTGCAACGCCTTAAAATCAAAATTGGTAATGCAACGATTTCTCCGGTTATGCAAGGCAATTTGATGATGCCATAAAGTATGCCAGAAATCTTGTCGTTCGCATTCTAATTTATCGCGGTTTAATTTTTGTTGCCTCGATGACGAACTACTGGCAAGTAGCAACGAATCGGTTGGGAGGTTGCTTAAATTTTGGCTGTATTGAATGGATAACTCGACTGGTAGAATTCGATCGTAAAAATCCCATATAGTCTACAATACATAATGTTAAAGAAAAAACTTCTTTAATCAAACTAAAACGTCGCCATTTTGGGGGATTTTTTTCGCCCCAGAATACAGTAGAGCTGAAATAACTTCGTGACGTCGTTCTCGATAGAAATTTCTAGATTGATTATTAATCTATATATCTATATAAATCAAAGTCCTGACTGACTGATTGACTGACAGACTGACTGACTGATAATCAACGCCCAGCCCAAACCGCTTGCCCTAGAAGGCTCAAAATTTGCAGGAACGTTACTCATAAGTAGTAGACGCGTACTAAGAAAGATTTTTCCAATCCAATCCGCCGCCATCTTAAAAAATGGCGCCCAGAAATGTAAAAAACATCTTCTCTATGCAACAAAGTCCGCGCGTTTCAACCAATTTCGCAAATATTTAGTATACACTGCTTTCCTTTAACCTATAGACGGGCTGAAAGGTCTTTTGGGTTCGATTTGTTGCCATCTTTTAAAATGGCGGCCAAAAACTAAAATCCCTTCTTTATGGAATAATGTCCGCGTGAAAAGTAATAAAAAAAATGTTCCGACGGGCTGACGGGCAACGCCAAGTGCCTTCGCTCCCAGAAATGTAAAAATCTTTTCTATGCAACAGCGTCCGCGCGTTTCAACCGATTTCGCAAATATTTAGTACACTGCTTTCCTTTAACCTATAGACGGGCTGAACGGTCTTTTGGGTTCGATTTGTTGCCATCTTTTAAAATGGCGGCCAAAAACTTAAAAACCCTTCTTTATGGAATAATGTCCGCGTGAAAAGTAAAAAAAAATGTCCCTAGGGGCTGACGGGCAACGCCGAGTGCCTTCGCTAATAGGGTGCTCAAAAATATTAGTCGAATCAGTAAAATCTACACATTCTTAGTATCATTTTGATGGAAGTTCTTATTATACGCGAGCGAAGCCGCGGGAATAACAGCTAGTTTTAATTATAAATGGTTTAATTACCTGAGCATTCTCTTGGTTTTCTAACAACGGTAAATGATGCATTAAACCATGAAAATTAATGTCGCTTCTTCTCATCTTTGAAAACGTGGAACTTTTAAGGAATTCTTCGAAGACTGGTACAATATGGGGATGCCACGGATCAAAACACAATCTTTTCATCAACTGATTGCGCGGAAAACTAATTTAACACCATCTTGCTTAATTAAAACTACATTTCATGTACCTTTCTCATGTAGAAATCCGCTAAACCTTGTTTAACATGAGCAGCAAGCAAATGAGTGATGCTTTTTCTGTTTCTCAGAGATTTTGTGTACGAAAATAGGTTCAGCAGTTCTTCATAACGGATGCTAACTGTAAAGGAGTTGCAAGGATCCGACTGTAATAACGCGGAGTAACCTGAAACATCAAAATAGCTGCTATTCCTAAATCTGATGAAATATGTTAATGTATGATTAATGTTTCTATACTCTACCTTGCTCAGGAAACATCACCACTGAATAGTTTTTAATCTCGCCAGTAAAGGGCCAGTTAGATTCTAAACAACAATTTTGTAAACATTTCTTAGTTTTATTTGCACCCAAAACATCCAACTTATACTTAAATTTATAACTTGAGGTTCACAAAACTATTGGAAAAGCGATTTCCCTGAGTTTTCCTGGTTTTTCCCCATTTAATCCCAAGGTCTTCCCGGTTTTTTCCCGTATATTTCCCAGAGTTTTCCACGTTTTTTCTCCATATATTTCCACTTTTTTTCCCATATATTTCCACGTTTTTCCCCATATATTTCCACTTTTTTTCCCATATATTTCCACGTTTTTTCCCCATATATTTCCACTTTTTTTTCCATATATTTCCACGTTTTTTCTCCATATATTTCCACTCTTTTTCCCATATATTTCCACGTTTTTTCCCATATATTTCCCTGAGTTTTTCACGTTTTTTCCCCATATATTTCCCTGAGTTTTCCACGTTTTTCCCCATATATTTCCCTGAGTTTTTCACGTTTTTTCCCCATATATTTCCCTGAGTTTTCCACGTTTTTTCCCATATAAGGAGTAATAACAACAGCAGTGGTTTTTTATACTTGAATCAACTCCTTCAGAGCAAAGTTACTGAAAACTCGCAAATTTCCCGAAATTTTACTGAAAATTCCAATATATTTCCAGGTTTTTTCCCCCCATAATTTTACTGAAAATTCCCATATATTTCCACGTTTTTTTCCCCATACGAATCCAGTAACTAATAGATTGTTTACAAACCTGAGCATACAACACAATAACCAGGTTCATGGCAAGGATCTAAATCCAGAATATGACTGGTACCCGTTTGAGATACAACAATAAGTTGATGTTCTATAAAACAAAAATTAATAGAAGAAGTTGACTGCACCACATTGTGCCACTTTGACAAATCAAATCATTTGGACTTGTACTTGTAGCCAATACTTACCGTCACTAGGACAGAAGATAAAAGGTCCGCAACTCAACTCTGAATTTAACGGAAACGTTGACTTTATATAGCAACCATGATTCAATGAAGTTATGATATAAGAAGGCGAGAAATTTTGTTCATTTTCATTTTCATTTTCCGGAAGAGAAACTGCCTTTTGATAACAGATGGCAGCACTACCTTCTTTCCAAAGAACTAATGAAAGGTTTAAGCCTCGATCTAACAAACATAAACATTAAAATTTACTTTTTACATTGCATATAATTAAAACTATAAGATAATTACAGGTAATCTTGTTAATTGAAAGGGATTCGTCTTGTTTGCTAATTACATAATAGAAAACTCGTTATTAACACTTACAAATGGCTGATAACACGTTAAACTTACATAGAATCGGCCTTAGGTTCTTCATACAAAAAATTATCAGCAGGAATAATGAACTAAAATGACAGTGTGAAATGAATTTGCATTAATTAGGATGGAAAATAATCAATTAAGAAATTTATTTAATTGCTTACAGCTGTAGAGTGTTGATGTTGATTAAAAAATTGAACACAGCTTAAACCATATCTCGGTTTTTCTTTTGAAGAAGATGAGAATAGAGATTTCTTTGGACCAGGGAAATTTAGTAAGCTCAGAAATGCCAGACATTGTTGGTGTTCCATCCATTGAGCCCATAAGAAATCCAAGGCTAGAACTTGATTGGTTGAGAGTTGAATCTTAAGAGTTGAAACATTAATCTTTAGTGAAATAATTGTATTACACAATCTATATAATACTCTCCATAAGATATGTCTACTGGATATTTGTTAAGGGATTATAGGATTTTATAAGAGAAAAAATGGGTTTTTATAGGAAAATATAGGAGAAAAAACGTGTTTTTATAGGAAAATATAGGAGAAAAACATGTTTTTATAGGCAAATATAGGAATAAAAATGATCATATATAATAAAATGGCTTAAACTATGTAGAAAAAATTTTAAGAAAAAAATATCAAATTGGATTTTACTTTATATGAAATTATAGGATAATATAGAACAGGTTCAAAGATATAGGATTTTATAGGAATTATAGGACCACTGGGCTCCCTGCTAAGAGCACCTATGGTTTGTAAAAGTATTGAGGGGCGCCTCCTGGTGGCGTATTTAAAAGAAATGGATGTCATGATGGCCTACTGTGATCTCCATCTGTTACAGTAACCACTGCCTACTTTATGTATCAGCGCCATCTATGATCCTATCCCCTAAAAATAGCACTATGCATGGGCCTTGATAGATAAAGGAGGCAGTGAAGTAACCCAACTCAACCAAGGAACAAAAATCACAGTACGCCTTGAGTCTATTCTGTCAAATTTTGAAGAATCAACTTTTAAACAAAGATGGCGCCTCTGTCTATCAAGAATAATTACAGGCAGACTTATGGAGAATATTATAGGGTTATGTATACACGTCACTTACTGTATCTGAATGCTCAATCTTATGTAATTGTATACCTGTGTTTTATGACAATAAATATATTAAGAATAAATAAAGTTAATTAAATAATAAAATGAGTTAAGCTTACTATGTTTATAAATAAGAGTTACAACACTGCTTTCAACACTAGTTAAATTCGAGTCTAAAAAATGTAGCTGTATAATAAAGGAATGAGAATCTGTTAAGGCAAACCATGATTCTTTACGACTAAGATGATTTTGAGGAAGTTTCACAAGAAAGCCTTGATAGGCATACGCTAAACAAATTAAGATTATATTATTTATACGCTTTGAAAGTACAATAATTCAAGTACCATTTCCATAAGAGATTTGATCTGATTCATCTGTATTTTTTTCTACTCTGACTACCAGACCTAAATAAAATTTACCCTAAGTCCTTAGTTCAAAAATTAATATTAAATATTTTTAATTACCTAAAACAGATTTTGGTGTATTTATTGTGGCATGACTAATGTCTAATTTACCATCTATTCTAAGCAATACCTAAAAGAAATTTTGAGGAATTAACTATTGAAAATCCGTGGAAAAGATTTCAAAATTTACCTCATACGTTGCCTCATCTTTTGAGCAAGATAAATCAGCCTCAGCAATGACAGTTAAATCCTGTTCGTGATTTATCCATGACAAAAGAAATATTTCATTTTTTACATTGCCAATAATTCGTACAGCAAGTGCTGACTTCCCTGGATCTAAAGGAACCAAAAAAAAAAAAAAAAAAATAGACTAATGGCACCCCATGTTATTTCCCCATAGAGATTAATACAGTCGAAGGCAGAGGGCTGCCATTACCCTATATTTCAGAATAGACTAATGACACCCCATGTTATTTCCCCATAGAGATTAATACAGTCGAAGGCAGAGGGCTGCCATTACTCTATACGACCATCATACCTCGGACAAGTTCCTTAAAATTACCCTTTATAACAATCTGAATCAACACTTACCGTTATCTTCCTCAAAATTGCCTTCTTTATCTTTCAATGACGTATAATTGGAGAGTTTATAAGTTGGTATAACGGGTTGACACGGTTTAAAGTTAATAGCCATGTAGTTTAATTGTTGTTATTGTTTTAATCGACTATCTTTATGGCTTAAGTTCACGGAGTTCCAGAGTTCCGTTTTTAGACACTATCTTAAGTGCGTCGCATTATTAGTATTGTAAATCTTTTCTTTCATTGATAAAAACGGAACGGAACGGAATTTACGCTTAGCTAAGGTAAATATTACAATGTTATGTAAAATTATTATCTTAAGTTACTTATCTTTGCCAACCAAATATGGGCGTTATCTATTCTATGTTGACCCAGATTTTAAAAAATTTTGTAGCTGACGACGTATAGATAAGGAGCGTGACGTCTGCTACAAAAAGGGCTAGATATATTCATTCTTTTTAAAAACTCAACTTCGCGCGGTTTTCAAAAAATTTCAAAATACGGATTACGAAAGTCACGTGGGTCAATATTTCGGTGTCAGAAAATTCAGAAACATAAGCCTATTTTTCTGAATTCTATAAAATTACGGAAAACATTGTTTTGATGTCAGATAATTCAAAAACTTAAGCCTATTTTTTTCTGAATGATGTAAAATTGAGGAAAATATTGTTTCGATATCAGAAACTTCATAAACTTAAGCCTACCTATTTCTGAATACTATTAAAGTAAGGAAAAATTATAAGCTTATAACGATGTAAAATTAAAGTCGAAAATCGTTTCATTTAAAAAAATGTTATATCACTGACAGCAAAGCCGCAGCCTCTTTAATGACATTGTAAACCGCGCTGATTAATCGATATTATATTAATTAAAATTGGTAAACAATAGCACAAAGTATAATAATACAACCATTCAGTCTGACTTCTGAATAATTACGACTAAATTGGTGACAGTTTTCATGGAAAAAATTCGGTTAATAATAAATAATGAAATAATATATTATTGATTTGTTTTTTTTTCCTACAAAATTAAAGTTCCATCAGAAGATGAGGTTAAAAATCATGTTTTGAACATTTTTAATATTAGGCCGAATAACGAAAAAGCGGCAGAATGTGTTACGATTTAATACGCGTGTGATTTTATATCGCTTCGAATGTTTAGAAGCATTTACGGTGGACAATGCTGGGTCCGGACTCATCGTACTCTTGCTTAGAGATCCACATCTGTTGGAAGGTAGACAAAGAAGCCAAGATGGAACCACCGATCCATACGGAGTATTTCCTCTCCGGTGGGGCGATGATCTTGATCTTCATGGTGCTGGGAGCCAAGGAGGTGATTTCCTTTTGCATCCTATCAGCGATACCGGGGTACATGGTGGTACCACCGGACAAGACGTTGTTGGCGTAGAGATCCTTACGGATATCAATGTCGCACTTCATGATGGAGTTGAAGGCGGTTTCGTGGATACCGCAAGATTCCATACCCAAGAAGGAAGGTTGGAAGAGAGCTTCTGGGCAACGGAACCTCTCGTTACCGATTGTGATAACTTGACCGTCGGGAAGCTCGTAAGACTTCTCGAGAGAAGAGGAGGTAGCGGCGGTGCCCATTTCCTGCTCGAAGTCCAAGGCGACGTAGCAAAGCTTCTCCTTGATGTCACGGACAATTTCCCGCTCAGCTGTAATGTTTGAAAATCGCGACTGTTAATAAGTAGAATTATTAGGATTTAAAGTTTTAAACAATACCGGTGGTGGTGAAAGAGTAACCACGCTCGGTGAGGATCTTCATGAGGTAATCGGTCAAGTCACGGCCAGCCAAGTCCAAACGGAGGATGGCGTGGGGGAGAGCGTAACCTTCATAAATGGGGACGGTGTGAGTGACACCATCACCGGAGTCCATGACGATACCGGTGGTACGACCAGAGGCGTAGAGGGAGAGGACAGCCTGGATGGCGACATACATGGCGGGGGTGTTGAAGGTCTCAAACATGATTTGGGTCATCTTTTCCCTGTTAGCCTTGGGGTTGAGGGGAGCCTCGGTCAAGAGGACGGGGTGCTCCTCGGGGGCAACACGCAATTCGTTGTAGAAGGTGTGATGCCAGATCTTCTCCATGTCATCCCAGTTGGTGACGATTCCGTGCTCGATGGGGTACTTGAGTGTTAAGATACCCCTCTTGCTTTGGGCTTCATCTCCTACGTAGGAATCCTTTTGACCCATACCGACCATGACACCCTAGAAGAATGAGAAATTTAAAGCGTTAATCCTACCAAAAATTCTATTAACTCTGTACCTTATACATTAACCACTAATTAACAAAATGTTAAAGAGGTATAATTACTTGATGCCTGGGACGGCCAACGATGGAGGGGAAGACAGCTCGGGGAGCGTCATCTCCGGCAAAACCGGCCTTGCACATACCGGAACCATTGTCCACAACGAGAGCAGCAACTTCGTCGTCACACATATTGACTTAGATTGTAATTAACTGCAAAAGAAAATCAATAACCCAGAAATTAATCAAGCAATCTTTGATAAGTAAACACCGTAGGAACCTCGAAACTCAGAAGTAATTGCTTTTGGTTTTAAGCCACTTAACAAGCCGCCTACCAGAAACAGCACGAGACCAAACCACCCTCGCAAAGACTGTCTCTCTCTCCTCAAGACAAACTAAAAGGTTCCTTTACTCGAAGTCGCTCTTCAAAGGCGGTCGCGGAACCCTGAGCTTGGAAATCTTTGAGAAGAGAGAGGAGAGGGTTGCCAAAAATAGAGGCAACCGCGGTTTTCGAAATCGGAAAAACATACAGCCATATCCCTAGATGGTTAGGCGGGGGACGCAAAATAAACTCGGGCCAAATCGTTCCTTTGGCGGGAAGGGGGGAATGGGGGGTTACATTGGCGAGGGTGGATGCTTGCTTTGGAGACCTTACGCTCTAAATAGCGATCCCTATAACACGCGCGCGAAAATAAAAAATAAATTGAAGGCAACCACACACCACATCCAGCACCTAATACTAGCTGATACCTTCTTCAAGACGTCACTGAAACTCTGCCAAACCTTAAAGCGAAGTTTAGGCAAGTAAATATTTAGACAAATGTAGCTTCCCCTGGTTTTTTTAAACAAACGGACCTCGGTATCTGGCGAGAAATAAGATAATTTTTCACCCCAATTTATTTCCCTGAAGTTTCGAGTTCAAATTAGTCAGTCAGTTAAGTATCGCCTAAAATCGTCAATGAAACAACTAGTGGGGGTGGTACTTACATAAACACGAATAATGACATAGTTATTTGCTGATGTCAAAAGTGGCTCATGCAATAGATCAATATGACATACGACATGGGATGAGAAGTGCTTGTCAACATGTCCTTTCATGGTTAAAATGATGTTTCCCTTAACCCCATCTATAGAGGGGTTCGCGCCTCAACTCAAATGAAAACAGTTAATTTTTTCGGCACAAGTAACGTTAATTGAAAGGTTTTTTTGAGCTAATTGTACTTGAAAGTTTGGGATTTGGATTTAAAACTGATCAAGGGGTACGCCACTGAGCGTGATTGGTGTAATTGCTGTACGTCTAGCTAAAGTACATCGATTACAGAGACAAAATTATTAGAAGTAACCCGTAATAGGTAAGACAATCGCCCCTCGGAATAGCTAACGAAAGGATATTTTGGCGAAACGGGAACAGTGGATTAATTTGACTAAATGGGAAAAGGGTGCATTAATTTGAAGAAATGGGAACAAGCGGATTAATTTGACGAAAATTAATAATTGAAAAATTGTTAATCTGAGAAAAATAAAATTCATTTGACAAAACCATAAATCATAATAAAAAATCTATCCTAAAATTGAACCATGAACTCCCGTTTAAGAACAAAACATCCCCAATTACTCTCCAAACTTCAGAGACCAACCCACACTGTCCTAGTCCACGCCTGCAATACATTACCAAAAGCGAGAATAATCCATTGCGATCAAATTAAAACACGACTAATATAACAACACAGTAATCCAATAAATAAGAAGAGATAATCGTACCGAGCACAAGGTGTTCCGTGCAGACAGACAGACGAGCTTCTACTCCGGTGAGAATGAAAGTGCGGGAGTGAAAGACTTTGGATAAGAAGAGCATTAGCTTTATATGTCGTTTGATGCTGGTGACGTCGTACTACATCATTTTTTAGTCTTCTTTCAAGGCCTACACTCGCACTCGCTTCTCCTACAAAATACAAGTATTATCATAAGTTCATAATATATGTTCCATGATAAGTTTGTCACTGGTAACTTAGAAACTGGAGCTTGTAATTTTGAAGTGATTGAAGTAGGTCATAGATTCAGGGTAAAGCGACATAAGCCTGGTGAGGCGCTGCTGTCAAATTTGGGCTTAGTAAGTTCAGACTAAATAGGACCTAGATGGAACTTGGTCCTACAAAATTAACCACCACCGAGTGTTGGACTTCAATTGACTCGCTTCCGTCGTTCTCCCTTCAACTAGCTCGAGCTGTAAGTCTCTAGCATTACGAACTTGTATAGGTAGTGTTATACTTATGGAAACATATCTTATAAACTTATGGTACTACTCTCATCGAAATTATCGTTAAACCTCTTTTTGGAGACATGTAAGATTCTTTACTAGTTCATCAGCGGTACAAGTATCTTCTCGAAGAATTTACAGAGAGCGCCCTTCGCATACTCGTAAAAATAAACTTGGAAATATTTTAGTTTTGCGGTGTTGGATGTTTCTAAGAAAAACACAGACACATACCTACGAAAATGTACCGAATTTTTAAGAATAAGAATTTATGTTGAATGTTGGACCTTTATTAGCGCTTAAAACCCCATTTATACTTTTGTTTTAGTGCTTAAACCCCAATTTATATCCGTGTTTGAGGGCTTCTATACTAGTGTTGGAGGGCTTAAACCCCAATTTATATCCGTGCTTGAGGGCTACTATACTAGTGTTGGAGGGCTTAAACCGCATTTATGCTTGTGTTGGAGAGCTTAAACCCCTTTTATACTCATGTTGGGACGCTTAAACCCCAATTTATTCTCGTGTTTGAGGGCTTAAACCCCAATTTATTCTCGTGTTTGAGGGCTTAAACCCCAATTTATACTCGCGTTGGGGGCTTATACCCCATTAACAACCACTATATAGTTGTTGGAGCGCTTCAGAACCCTTTCATTATTGTCGGACCGTTTCGGAACCCTTTCATAATTGTCGGAGCGTTTCGGAACCCTTTCATGATTATCCGAGCGCTTATGAACCCATTTATAATTGTCGGAGCGTTTCAGAACCCTTTTATAATTGTTGGAGCGCCTCAGAACCCAGAAACCCTTCACTTTATATTCGCTTGCATCCTTTTATGCAGTTTCCCAATTGGTTTCTGGCAATCAATCCACGAACATGGAGCAATATTCACTTTGATTTACGACCATGGAGCAATCAATATTAACGATGTAAAGCAGAGAAAACTAATCCCAATCCAATAAAATTACTCCATGGAAACCTCCACTAGAAAATGGCATTAATTAGTAATCCAATTATAATTCACACCCGCGCAGTTTCTAGATCAATCAAATAAAATACGAGTAGCACCACCTTCACTACTGATCACATCTTGTTTCTTTTAAAAACTCCCACTAATTTTTCATCTTTTTCTAAGTTTAGATTGAAAACTAAAAAAGCGGGGGTTCCGTTTTTTTCCCAGCTCATTCCCGACCTGGTGCTATTTTTAACCTCAAGGGACGAAAGAGTGTGATGTGTACCGAATATTTCTACAAATCTAATAAGGTTAAACCACACCAGCTAGGTTTTCACCTTTTCTTTTTCAGGGTTGCCACAGACGTTTCATTTCAAAATTGTTAATTGACTTTATGTAGATTTTCCATAAGCAACCGGCTCGAGTCATATTTACTTGACCAATTTTAATATCTACTTATATTTTTTAATTAAAAAAAATCAAGACGTGTTTTTAAAGTTACTAGTGCCTTGAACTATATCAGAAGGGGATAATTGATGAAGTGTGACACTCTGTATCCTCTTAATGCTCTAGTTACATAACATAATTCTTCCCAGGGTCACCTGGGCCTTTCTGTTTTATCTCCAGCTCATCAAATATCAGATGAGTAGCTATCGCACAGCGGGGTGAATTCTATAACTGTTTGGTATTTACTAAATCCCAATGCAGCAATCAATTAACCCACAAACCTTGATTGTTATGACGTGGGACAAAAATTAATCCGCAAGCGCATGCATGCGCCTTGGCAATAGAGTAATGATGAGGGAACTATTTAGACCGCGTGTGTAATTCGGTTATATGAAATTATGTTATAACACAGTGAACAATGTATTTTATTATAATTTTTCTTATTCAAAACGTAGAAAAATAATAAATCAATATACCATGAACCACCAAATAAACCAAAAATACAGCTTTCTGTGATTCAAATGAAATCAACCTTAGCCTGTAAACCACGCCCCTTCATCTGGTTGTTCGCCGTGATTAAAATAACAAAATCTTGGGTAGCAGACTCCATTATCTTGCCCTTGGCAATGTCTTCACCACAATATCTACAAAGAAAAAGATATCACGCGTGTACAATAGAGATGATAAAATAAACTATTCCCAGCATAATTCATAAGCTTACATTTCTCCACGGTATCGGTCTTGAGTTCGAATCTCTACACGTTCGTAACAACAAACTCCATCGTACACGTGGTCCGTACGATTTAATCGAGGAGCAAAACTGAAATCTAGAAATTCGACACGAACCTTTTTTCCAGTCGGTGCCTATTTCAGGGAAAATATGAATTTGAACAAGTCAAGACTTGTCAACGAAAAAGATAATGTAATATTAAAGTAGAGCGCTGATTTGTCGACCAAAGAAGTTAAAGAGAAAGAGTGGCGTGGGTCGTAAACATAATTTCGGGCACCTCACTGACACTTTGTATTATTTGTATTTGCGTTTGTGTAACTACATGATATACCTGAATCCACCAACTGCAGTCTTCATTTGGTTTCAGACGTTCCGGATAGTTTGGTGTTTGAATTGTTTCGGGTTCGGTTACGTTTTTACCACAAACAGGTGGATCTGTTAAAAATAAAAATAAAACCAGTACCAATTAACTGAAAATGAATTTTTCACCTTATTCATTAACGCGTACCATAATATTCGCCAGATATTTTTTCACAAAGGTCTCCTGATGTACCATTTGGACAATCGCACGAACAATCCTCGCTTTCTTTTCCAGCAGGTTGTGGTTTTAAGTATCCCGTATTCTGACACTCAACTTTTCCACGATTTGGACATTTTTCTATCGTAAATTTATAATTTATAAATTCTTAATTTCATCTATAACAGCTTTATTTAAAGCAATGAGAACGTATGAGGAGGAGACTCTGAGAGACCGAATTCTCCTTCAGCCCCTGTGCATTCAAAACCCGTACCGAGCTGTGGGTCGGTAGCGGTGAGCATGCACAATCGCCGCAACAGAGAGGAAAGATAAATCAGAGAAGTATTCTTTACGGGTCACGTGACGCGTGGCGCCGAGGTAGGTGAGCGTAAGAGAGATATCGGGCTGTGCCGTTATATAGTTACCTTCCCTTTGATTCTCCTTCTTATACGTGCTCACTGTTTAATGTTAGAAATTATTACCATCGCAGTGATATAGTGTATTTGCTATTTTGCGATCTCTAAATGTAAGACCAGTATATTTCCCCATTAATCGCTGATCATGTGGATTTTTCGTTACTAAAGTGTTCTTCTTAAACGGTTCCTTGCTAAACGCCTTAAACCAGTGGTGACGAGAAACAATTAGATACAAATGATTAGATTCAAATTCCATGACTATTCCAGATCTTTCCTGACCTTCTTAGACATGGTCAAAAATTGTAAATCTTAACAGTATATTTTTAAGAATAATATTTTAATAAACGAATTACTCTTCAAGTTAAGTACTACTTTAAAACATATTGTAAACTGCAACACCGTAATGTTCAACGTATGTTTGAAATGTTCACCAATAAAATCTTAAACCCGTGGGCTTAAGTAACCATTGTTTTCACTTACCATGGAAGAGTAATGCATGATTGATCCAAAATCATACTTGACACCGTAGTTTTGGTCAGTTTGCATCGTGAACTGACTGTTCTGGTTGGGTGACACGTTTTCAGGAAGATATACCGCGTATTCCCCCCTGTCACTTCTAGCTTGTTCATGGTAAAATCCAACAGCGTGACCAATTTCGTGAATAGCGATGAATAACTATAAAATAATGTTGATTCAACAAAGTTCAATCAAATTTACAAAATACATTATAAATCAAGAAGAGATGTTATACATCATTACAGCCTGCTCCTAAGGAGACATCTTGTCCAATTGTTAACTGTTTACCGATGAAAGAATAGCACCTATAACGAAATCATTTTCAAGGCATTATTATTAGATAATTGAAATAAGAAAAATAAGAAAGTTCGTGGTAGCAGACTATTACGTACCCATTAAGGTCACTTCTAAAGAGTAAATACCACGGGTGTAGAGTTCTGGGGACAAACTTAATGCAGGTATGAGTCTCCCAATGTTCGATAGCCTTTTCGATAAGTTTTTGAACTTTTGGATCAATTACTGTTTTAAAAAAGGGTTAGAAATTGGCCAATAAGATTATAGCAGATTTATCATGAAAACCGTATATGGCATGGACATTGCAACATTTGTTACAGTGTTTTGATCAGAATTCGAATTAAAAAACCCACCATAAAAAACCAACTTAGTAAAACCCATCACTAAGATACTCAATTTTGATGAATTTGAATGCTAGAATAATTTAATTTTATAGATAAGTTTAAGATATTTGTTGTTTCAACTTTTAAAGTGTTATTTAATAATATTTATTATTTTTTATGAAACATTTTAAGACTTTTTTTTACTAAAACCCAGTAAAACCCAATAAAACCCTGGTTTTGATAAAGGTTAATTTCATAAATACTTGAGTGAAATTCGTAAGGAATAGTTCTATCCGGCCAGACTAAACTAGGATTCGAAACCGCTTTACGTCCGGTTATATCATTTTCATCAGGGTTTGGTTCTGTCGCCACATCTCCGTCAACTATAAGATCCCCATTCTCAGTCATTTTAGGGTTACCACCAAAAATCTTGATCTGCGAAGATAAGTTTCATCTTTGCACCGTAAATAATTGACTCACAAACGCTTCGTAATTTAACTTTAGGGTTACCTGGGCTGCAATAGAATCTATACTATCATCCAACGTTTCACCTTCTTCGATAGCTTGACTGCCATACTACAAAAATA
Organism: Phalangium opilio; assembly: GCA_019434445.1. Taxonomy (NCBI): domain Eukaryota; kingdom Metazoa; phylum Arthropoda; class Arachnida; order Opiliones; family Phalangiidae; genus Phalangium; species Phalangium opilio. Next base: position 245,599 of record JAEQBA010004472.1, on the reverse strand, counting down.
TAGTTTAAACCATAAGTAGGCCTAACATCAGAAATACAAACAGCCAGAAGGGGATAATAGAAGAAGGATGAAACTCTTAATAGATTTGTTATGCTTAATTTCTAAAGAAATTTATGTTATTACCTTTGTTAAGATCGAAGTAAAATTGAAGTCTTCACTCATAGCCACAAATTTTGACCAGGGCTAAATTAAAATTAAAAATATTTAATCTAAATTAGTTAAGTTCTACAAAAGGTTTAATAAAAAACATTTTACCATAACACTCAAAAAGCACGTTAAAATAACCACGTATCTCCAAAGTTGTAGCATTTTCTCGATAATTCCAAAGTGCTCACCTGAACGGTTTGGTTACGTTCACTACACTGACCTGCGTACCTACCTTGTAATACCATTTGATTTATAACCCTCATTACTTTTTGGGGATGTCAATGTCAATGTCACCATCCATAAGGGTACACTTTATTAATTAAAAACGTAGTTCGAAGAAAATTCGTAATTTGGGGCCTCTCAAACTTTATCTTTCAAATAAATTTATTACTTTAGATAAGCTAATATAAAAAACGGGTACCCTTAGCTTATTTTGCCACATAACTAATTGCAATTTGATACCGTTGTTTCACGCAGCTGAGTTTAATTTCAAAACTTTCCTCAGCTACGGAAACTAGAAATGGTTCAGAACTGAGTGAAATTAACAATATGTGCACTGAAAATATCTTGGTGTGTAAAATAATTAACAAACTAGCGCCATAATTGTACCTTTGAATGGTCCCCCTTTCACAACCACAATATCCAAACGAGAACCAAACCCGTGGCAAATCCACTGACTTTACAGAAGAAACTTACGTCACGGTATAGAATCAGAAGGGGATAATAGAAGAAGGATGACACTCTGTAGTCTTTCCTTTAGTTATTATTTCCAGGTTGACTCTTTTTTTTTGCTTCAGATGGGAATCGCACCGTGGGAGGGTGAATTCTAGAACAGTTTGGTACTAAATCCTCAGCAATCAATTAACCCACAAACCTTGATTGTCTTGAAGTGCTGTAACAAAAATTAACACACAAGCGCGCGCATGCGCCTTGGCAAATAGTTAAGCAGCGCTAATAGACTAATAATGACGAGGGAACTATTTATCGCCTATGTGATTCAGTTCAGTAACCTTGTTATAATAAATGTTGGGAATGATGTTGAGAAGAATCTTGTTACAACTATTACCATGCTTTGTGGCATACTTCTCTCGAAGAGAAGTATTATATACGTCTAGTAATACTAACAGGAGAAAAGCCATTAACTGGAAACTAAACACATTACTAAGCTTCGACCCATTTTTTTTATTTTTTTTCAATACCAAATCAATATTAAACAAAATACTGCACTAGCGTACAAAATATTGTCTTTATAATTGAATAGCCTATACTTGATATAAACTATACCCCTTTCTTGTATTCTTATTTGGTAATGCTTGGTAATTGTTCCAACAAATACGCAAACGGAAATCATTAACAAAAACAATAAGATAGAAACTGGTCCGAGTGCGGAAGCCAAGATTCGTAACTAATTCATAATTTGAAAATGCCAGTTTAAAAATATTTTGTCTTCCAGCTATTACTGTATTAGTTTTAATACCAATTAAATTAAATATCTCCCTGGGGGATCATTTTTGCATATATATATTTTATTTAATATTATTGTTATTATAAAGATAATGAAATTAATCAGAACTGAATAAGATTTCTTTCCGAAAATTGTTCCTTAAACCCGCCTAACAGTTGTAATTTTTATTGCGGGTTCATTCATACGGTCTCAAAAGTATAATTTTGCATTGATTTGCTCATAATCGTATCATTCTCAGAAGGATTTATTTTCAAAGGCTTTATGTTACAATCGTCGGAGCTTTCCAACATTGCATGTGCTTTCGTAAAGTTAAGACAAAAAAGTTTTGAATTTAGTTTTTCTATTTATTTATCTAAAGATTTTCAGTGTTCTTCAAAACTTTACTGAAAACACACCCGACTAAAGTTATCGAGTGCAGTGACAATTTTGTATTTCCAAGAGTAAATCAAGCAGAAGTATACAACTCCATTACTAAGTATACGCAGGAATTATGTAGCCATTTCTCAAAGTATTTAGGCGCGGATTTTGTGGGATGAGCTAGACTAATCATTATGTATGAAGAATTTTAACTCGTCAATAATCTATCTTGTTGCGCGTTGCAGCTTGCGCACGCCTAGGAATTCACCTTGCTTGCAACCAATAAAATCACACCTCAGAATTATGAGGCGTGACGGATAGAACTCAAGCCTGGCCCATAAAACCCGCTCACAAATTAACATAGGAGGCAAAATTATTTCTATTAGATGTATATATTCCTGGATTTACGAGAGGTACTTCTGGGACCCAGCCAAAACCAGTCAGTAAGCAGAGCAACTACACCTACCAAATACAGCGCTTACATTTGACGTACGTCAGGCCCTCCTAAGTCTTACCACGGTTTTGTCAGCCATATTGTTGGTTTTCAGCTTTCCCGGTGTATTCAATATGGCCGTGAAAAATACCTCACCAATTTAGCTCCACCCCAACAGGCATCAGTATAGAGATCGGCATCCTTGAGTAGCAAACTCACTGAGGGAATCTAAGGAACGGGCTAGACTAACTTGAAATATATGTAGTTCTAATACCTATCACTAGCGGTATTGTAGCTTGCCGAATTTTTTAAACTGATGCCAATTAGGACTGGAGAAAATTATACTTCACGGCTTAATCCACTTTTGGAAACACAGAATAACAACCAAAAAATGCCGTTTATAAAAATTAGTAGTTTTTAAAAGTTCTACTCTGACGCGAAATTTATATTATTTATTTTTTATACATATTATTATTATTTACGAATTCTCAAGACGTTTACCGAATTTTAATGCAGTCACCTCTTTAATTCGTATAATTTGGTCAGCAAATATTTTTGTTCATAAAATATCTCAGAGAGTAGTTCCTTTATAAATGAATCAGTTCTTCAGTTCTTCACTTGAGTTTGAAATGGAAGAAATTCGTAAGAGCACTTATCGTTTAGGTTTTCTCCAAGTAAATATATTTAAAAGATTAAATTGAAGTATTTTACACAAAATACTAAATTCGTTAAATTGTTTCATCAAATCATTTAAATTCCTAGCGATTCTTAAGACCTTTTCAGACGCTACAACTTTTTGACTGATTTATTTGAGTCAACTTGAGTTGAGTAAACGTTGGTACGTCGGAACAGAAGTTGAACAAGTTGAATCACCAATTCTCCGAACAATTTTCGCTGACTCAAATCTATAGTCGAGTCAAAAGTTGTATAGTCTGCAAAGGTCTTTAGAAAGACCAAGTGAAGTCAAGAAAAACATTAAATTTAATTAAAATTTTTACAGACTCTTCCATGGATAGAGATGGATAAAAATGGAGTTCCATTCGGTGCTATAGCACATATGATCAACGACGTGGCTAGATCAATGAATTTTACGTAAGCTCTAGAAACATGAAATATGCAGAAAAGTGGACTATACTAAACAAACAAATTTTTAATCCATAGGTACGAACTGGTCTCATCCAAAATAATGGGATGGGGTAGTAAACAACCAGATGGAAATTGGACTGGATTAATTGGAATGCTACAAAGCGATGTACTGAATTTTACAGGGCGTTTCTGATTATTCTGCTATAGAATCAGTTTTCGAGTTACGATTTGAGTGTTTTAGAGAAAACCCCTTAGTTACATTAGCAATTATTGTCTATGAGTTAAGGGGTCAACCATAAAATACTTTGACCAATCTAAACTCGAAAACAGTGTCCCTTAGGGCAAAATGGAGATAAAAATTACATTTTTCTACTCAAAATTGTTTTCTCATAGAGCATAACCCTTAATTCATGGCAGACTTATCAGAAACACCTAAGCTGTAAAGCAATATTTTTACAACGAAAACCAACGGGTCCAACGCCACTAAACCCACGTATTTTATTTAGGAATCTGATATGATTGTAATTCCAACAGCCGCTAGTTCAACTCGAATAGAAGTTGTGGATTTTTCCTTTCCGATTTACACTGGAACTCTGATGATACTGTCAGGTGGCAAAGCTCAAGAATCCAACGATGATATGTTTGGATATCTGACGGCATTTAACAAAGAAGCAAGTTTTCCGTAGCTCTCGAAAATACATGCAATTCTTGTTCGCAGTTTAAATTCTGTTTCCATTTTTAATAAGGTCTGGCTAGCAATTTTTCTGTCTGTTATATCTATGGTGTCCACTGCAACGCTGGCTGATAAACTGTTTAGTAAAAACAGAACCAATACAATATCTACATGGTTCGGGTATTCGTGGGACTACTTAGCAGCATTTTTCTCTGAAGGTGAATCAATTTAGAAATGTTCACCCAAAAAATTAAAATAGGCGTAACAAAATGCGTTTTTTTAGCATCACCTAGAGACCCGAGAAGCGGAATTCCACGTTTCATGCTAATCACTTGGTGCATTTCTGTTCTAACACTGATGAACGCCTTTTCCGGACAATTGAAAAGCAGTCTTACAGTTCGCAAGGAAGTGGAACAAATAGATAGTCTTGCTGATCTCGCTAAACAACGCAGTCAACGGATTTTGGTTTGGAAAGGTTCCGCGTTCGAAGATTTGCTAAGGGTAATTAAGTCCTTCGTTGCGACATAAGTTTATAAGATATGTTCCCATAACAATAACACTACCTATACTTCGTAAATCGTAATGCTAGAGACTTACTGAGAGCTTGTTCGAGAACGGCAAGCGAGAATTGACCAAACTCGGATAATTATGCAGTCCATCTTCCTATTTATTCTGTCTCACCAGGCGTCACTTTACGAGAAAATGTGACGTTTATTTACGTCACTTCATGACAAGCTCTCAGTAACTAGTGACAAACTTATGGAACATTAACTTATGGTTGAGATAAACGTAACTGTCTAATTTTGAATTTATATTACGAAGAGATCGCCATTGGACGCTATGAAGATGGTTGGTAAACAGGTTATAAAAACCAACGGTTTCGTAGTTGTGAAAGAAATGTACACTGCGGAGAACTACAAGGAAGTCGTAAAAGGAAAAACGGTGCTATTAACGGAGGATTCAACGCTAAAGTACTACTTGGGGATTATGTGTCAAGGTGGTAAAGGTGGCAGCGTACATTTGGCGAAAGAATCAGTTATTTCAGTACCGATTTACTGGGCCATGAGCAAACGTTTACCAAGATCAGTCAAAGATGAGATCAATAAAAGGTAACAAACCAGAATTATAATCTGAGGAGTTCTACTTAAAAATGGCTTAGCACTGAAGCGTAAATGCAAACTGGAAAACAGATTAATAGTGAACAGCGAGGCACAATACCCCGCCAGTTTTTCAGCTAATAAAAAGTGAAACTTAAAATTTCATAATACATAAACCCTCAGAATTTTTTTGTAACGAATAATTCAATATTCTTAAGTAAATCACAAAATCTCAGAAAGTGCTACAGAAAATCATAAAAACTCATTCAGTGCTTCGTCAAATCAGAAAATGAAATTACCCAAAAATGTCATAATCTGCTTTAGAAAATCACAAAATCTCACTAAGTGCTTCAACTACGCACAGAATCCCATGCAGTTCAATCTTTTCGTGAGAAAAATCATAAAATCGCTTCGCCAGAGAAATAATAAAATCAACCATATTCTGCATAATAAAAGACAGAGACATACATCCTCAGTAATACACAATTTCATAAAGTTCCGCAGTTTTCTAATAACACGCAAGTAACAAATGTTCATTTACTTACAGGCTGTACATTTACTACGAGACAGGTCTTATGTGGAAATGGATGAATGAAATGTACAAGGATTACGAGCGTTGCATTGACAAGGACGATGCCGATCAAGAAGAAAAAAACTTGGGACTAAACGACATGATTGCTATATTTTTGTTATGGGGCACTTTTCTAGCTTTGTCAGTTATCGTTTTCTTAGCTGAATTAATAAGTCCATGTTCCAGGTGCACGAAAACACGAAAGAGAAAATCAGGAAATGTCATGATCCCGAAATAATTCTACTTGAATTTCAAATTTGTGTAGTCAGCTTTACGCCAGGCGAGTTCATAGACAATTCATAGCCGTCTAGCGGACAATTTAGGAAACTGCAAAACACACCATCAAACGAGAGAATATTTCGGTTCAGATCTGCGAAACCGTGCTATTTCACTTCTATGGTAATGTGCGCATTATTGATGTTAAATTAGCAATGCTGTTAGACACTGCCTTAACCACTCAACAAAAAATGAAATGAATGAACACACACTCTTATTGATAAAGAGTTAAATATTGCACCAGATGTAAATCAAATCTTATTTCCATATTGTTTTTATGAATAAAATATTTTAAATCATGTACAATTAAGCGAAGTTGCCGAAAAATTGGTTTTATTAAATCAATACTATAAGTTTATAAGATATGTTCCAAAAGCCTAACAAGCGCTGCCTTCATATACTTCGTAATGCTAGAGACTTACAGCTAGTTCGAGAACGACGGAAGCGAGAATTAAAGTACTACACTCGGTGCTTAATTTTGCAGGACTTCCATCTTCCTATTTAGTCTGCATTACCAAGGAACATGGAGATAGGGAAGTTTGGTCAGTATAGGAATCTCTCTTCACGAAATGTAGCAGGTCACGTGACTTATATTCGGCGTTAGTTTGAACTGCGCAGGAAACCGGTAGTGCCGCCTATCCTCAGCACGATGCGCGAGAAAAGTGCGGCGCATGCGCACATGCACATCCACGCCGAAAACGGGATTTTTGGGCGACCGGAGTTATAGCGTTACACGAAACTTCCCTATCTCCATATTCCTTGGCATTACTAAGCCTTTGACAGCGCACTACCTCCTATGCGCCTCTCCACTCTCCAGGCGTCGCTTTACGAGAATCTATGACGTTTTACCTATGTCACTTCGTGACAAGCTCTCGGTAAGCAATGGCAACCTTATGGAATATGTCTTATCAACTTATGCTAATGCTTACAGGAGAACAGCCATTAACTTCTGAAGAGATGAAAGAAACTAAACTTGACCAATTTTGTTTGTTCAATGCATTAGCGTACAAAATATTGGCTTTATAATTGAATAACCTATACTTGATATAAACCCATACCCCTTTCTTGTATTCTTATTTGGTAATGCTTAGTAATTGTTCTACCAAATATGCAAAAGAAAATTATTAACAAAAACCACGAGATAGAAACTAGTCCGAGTGCGGGAAGCCAAGATTCATCACTAATTCATAATTTGAAAATGCAAGTTTAAAAATTATTGGTCTTCCAGATAGAATTGTATTAATTTAAAGAGCAATTAAATTAAATATCCCCAGGGAGAGCAATTTTGTTTATATATGTATATTAAATATATATTATTATTGTTTAAACCATAAGTTCATAAGATATGTTCCTTGATAAGTTTGTCACTGGTTACAAACTGGAGCTTGTCACTGGTTACAAACTGGAGCTTGTCACTGGTTACAAACTGGAGCTTGTCACTGGTTACAAACTGGAGCTTGTCACTGGTTACAAACTGGAGCTTGTCATGAAGTGACATAACGTAGGTGAAAGTCGGATTCTCCTAAAGCGACGCCTTGTGAGGTGCTGTCAAAGGCTTAGTACAAACTAAATATGAAGATGAACTGCAAAAACCGAGTGTAGTGAATTCTCTCGTCAATCTCGAATTAGCTCTCTGTATGTCTCTAGCATTACGAAGTATAGGAAGTGTCATACTTATGGAACATATCTTATAAACTTATGTTATTATAAAGATAATAAAACCAGATTTGTTTCCGAAAATTAACCGTACTCAATTTAGTATCCTTAAACCCTCCTAATGTTTGTCATTTTTGTTGCGTGTTCATTTATACGGTCTCAAATGTATAATTTTGCATTGATTTGCTCATAAACGTAGCATTCTTAGAAAGACTCATTTTCCACGGCTTTCCGCTACAATCCTCCGAGCTTTCAAACATTGCCTTTGTTTTCATGAAGTTAAGACAGAAAAGTTTTGAATTTTCTTTTTCTTTTTATTTATTTAAAGATTTTCAGTGTTTTCAAAACCTATCTGAAAATATAACCGATTAAAGCGATCGAATGCACCGAGAATTTTCTATTGCCCAGAGTAAATCAAGCTGAAGTATACAACTCCATTACTAAGTTGACGCAGGATTACATATCATTGTGCAGCCACTTTTGTGGGCGTTACCATAAGTTTTTAAGCGACTTGTTCCTTTTGTTAGGTGGTCGCGTTTCGTAGCCTTAACAGAGCAACTCTCCGTCCGGGGAAAACTACTTTCATTTGGGTACGTCAGGCGCTTCTAAGTCTTACCACGGTTTTGGCAGCCATATTGTTGGTTTTCAGCTTTCCCGGTGTATTCAATATGGCCGTGCAAAATACCTCACGAATTTTAGTTCCTCCCCAACCGGCATCAGTGAGAAAGAAACGCAGTTAGGCATGGAGGGAGTTCAAGGAACGGGCTAGTCTAACTTTAAATATAGTTCTAATACCTGTCGTCGTAGCTTGCCGATTTTTTTAAACAGATGCCGGTTTGGGATATCAAATATTATACTTCACGGCTTAATCCACTCTTGGAAATACTGAACAACAACCAAAAATACCATTTAGAAATTAGGAGTTGTTAAAAGTTCTACTCGGACGCGAATTTTATATTCTTTAGTTTTATAAACATAAATTATTTACGCATTTGCAGGACGCTAAACCAAATTTTATTGCAGCCACCTTTATAATTCGTATAATTTGGTCAGCAAATATTTTCGTTCATAAAATTTCTCAGAGAGTAGTTTCTTCATACATGAATCAGTTCTTCGCTAGTGTTTGAAATGGAAGAAGTTTGGAAGAGCACATATCGTTTAGGAATTCTTCAGGTAAATATATTTAAAGTACTTTACACTAAATACTATATTCACTAAATTGTTTTATCAAATCATTTGAATTCCTTTGGATAATACGCAATTCTTGAAAGACAAATTGATATAAAGAGAAATATTAAATTTTTTGTAGTATCTTCCATGGCTAGAGTTTGACAAAAATGGAGTTCCATTCGGTGCTATAGCAAATATGATCAACGACGTAGCTAGATCAATGAATTTTACGTAAGCTCTAGATACTGGAAATACGCTGAAAAGTAGACCATAGTAAACAAACAAATTTCTAAAACATAGGTACAAACTGGTCACATCTAAAACAATGGGATGGGGTAGTAAACAACCAGATGGAAATTGGACTGGATTGTTCGGAATGCTACAAAACGATGTACTAGTGAATTATTAAGGGTGTTTCTGATATTATTTTCGACTCAAAATTTATCCCCCTTAATTTATCGTAGACTTATCAGAAACACCCTAGCTGTATTGCAATATTTTTACAATGAAAACCAAACCCAGTACGTATTTTGTTTAGGATTTGGACTTAATTGTGATTCCAACAGCCGCTAGTTCAACTCGAATGGAAGTTGTGGATTTTTCAACACCGATTTACACCGGAGCTCTGATGATACTGTCAGGTGGAAAAGCTCAAGAATCCAATGATGATATGTTTGCATATCTGACGGCATTTGACAAAGAAGCAAGTTTTTCGTAGCTCTCGAAATATATATGTATAATTTTTTTTCGCAGCTTAATTTCTGTTTCCATTTTTAATAAGGTCTGGCTAGCAATTTTTCTTTCTGTAATATCTATGGTGACCACTGCAACGCTGGCTGATAAACTGTTTATTAAAAACAGAATCAGTACAATATCTACATGGTTCGGGTATTTGTGGGACTACTTAGCAGCATTTTTCTCTGAAGGTGAATTTCGAAATGTTTACGCAAAAAAAATAAAATAGCAAAATGCGTTTTATTTTAGCATCACCTAGAGACCCGAGAAGCGGAATTCCACGTTTCATGCTAATCACTTGGTGCATTTCTGTTCTAACACTGATGAACGCCTTTTCCGGACAATTGAAAAGCAGTCTTACAGTTCGCAAGGAAGCGGAAAAAATTGACAGTCTCGCTGATCTAGCTAAACAACGCAGTCAACGGATTCTGGTTTGGAAAGGTTCCGCGTTCGAAGATTTACTGAGAGTAATTAAGTCCTTCGTTGAGACATAAGTTTACAAGATATGTTCCTTCCATAAGTATGACACTACCTATACTTCGTAATGCAAGAAACTTACAGCTCGAGCTAGTTTGAGAACAAGAAAGAGAATTGACTACACTTGGTCAAACTATTTAGTCTGTACTAAGATTTTGACAGCGTCTCGCCAGGTGTTGCTTTACGAGAATCTATGACCTACGTCACTTCATGACAAGCTCCAGTTTGTAACCAGTGACAAACTTATGGAACATGAACATATGGTTGAGATAAACGTAACTGGCTAATTTTGAACTTATTTATGAAGAGATCGCCATTGGACGCTATGAAGACAGTTGGCAAACAGGTTATAAAAACCAATGGTTTCGTACTTGTGAAAGATATGTACACTGCGGGGAACTACAAGGAAGTCGTCAAAGGAAAAACGGTGATATTGACGGAGGATTCAACGCTAAAGTATTACTTAGGGATTATGTGTCAAGGTGGTAAAGGTGGCAGCGTACATTTGGCGAAAGAATCAGTTATTTCAGTACCGATTTTCTGGGCCATGAGCAAACGTTTACCAAGATCAGTCAAAGATGAAATCAATAAAAGGTAACGTGCTTCGGCTACGCACAAAATCTCATTAAGTGCTTCAGCTACGCACAAAATCTCATGTAGTTCACAAGCAAACCAAAAATCATAAAATGGTTTCGTCAGAAAAATCATAAAATCGCTTCGTCAGAAAAATCATAAAACCACTTCGTGAGAAAAATCATAAAATGGCTTCTTCATAAGAAAAGACAAAGAGCCATAAACACAATTTCATAAAGTTCCGCAGATTGCTAATAACACGCAAATAACAATGTTCATGTACTTACAGGCTGTACATTTACTCCGAGACAGGTCTTATGTGGAAATGGATGAATGAGATGTACAAGGATTACGAGCGTTGCATTGACAAGGACGATGCCGATCAAGAAGAAAGAAACTTGGGACTAAACGACATGATTGCTATATTTTTGTTATGGGGCACTTTTCTAGCTTTCTCAGTTATCATTTTCTTGGCTGAATTAATAAGTCCATGTTCCAGGTGCACGAAAACACGAAAGATAAAAACACGAAATGTCATGATCCCGAAATAATTCTACTTCAATTTCAAGTAAAACTAGAGAATTCATAGAAAATTATAACACTTCGTAGCCGTCTAGCGGACAATCTAGTAAGCTGCAAAACCCGCAATCGAGCGAGAGAACATTTCGGTTCAGATCTATAAAACAGTGCTAAGCCAATGTTGCAGGAGCACGAAAACATGAAAGAGAAAATCACGAAATGTCATGATCCCGAAATAATTCTACTTCAATTTCAAGTAAAACTCGAAAATTCATAGAAAATGATAACACTTCGTAGCCGTCTAGCGGACAATCTAGAAAGCTGCAAAACACGCCATCGAACGAGAGAATATTTCGGTTCAGATCTATAGAACAGTGCTATTTCACTTCTATGGTAACGCGCGCATTATTGATGTTAAATAAGCAATGCTGTTAGACACTGCCTTAACTATAGCACGAAAAAATGAAATGAATGAACACACACTCTTATTGATAAAGAGTTAAATATTGCACCAGATGTAAATCAAATTTTATTTCCATATTATTTTTATGAATAAAATATTTTAAATCATGTCCTATAATGAGATTAAAGGGAAAATACATACCACTATTCGATATATATAAAACGATACGTTACTCTGATAAAAATATCAACATATTTACAATATTTAACTAAATGTAAAAAATAGGAATTTAAGAAATAATAAACGAGGTGGGAAAAACTTATATTGCCTAAATTAAATCAGGGGGGGGGGGTCGAAAAAAAAACACATTAAAAACCGTTTGAGTAATATTACAAATGGAATCAATTAATAAATTTGCCTACATTTTAAGTTTTTGTGTCAATGTAGCATTTTGTGTATTTTTAAAATCTTTCCGAGTCTTTGTTTGGCAGTAGCGAATCCCTTGCGAGGTTTCTTGCCTCCTTGCGATTGAGGAGGGGAAGTGTCACCGCCGCTAGATGGCGTTCTTTTTACACTAGCGGCCGTGTTAATTAAAAGTGGGGCGGCGGAAGATGTAGACGGGGTATCAAACTCAGCCTCTACTAGGGGTACAACTTCTTTCTTTGGAGTAGGCGGGTGAGATGCTTTCTTGCGATGATACGGTCGCTTTGGTGGCTATGTAATGTAAAGTCAATGGCATACGTTTAGGAGCGTGACAAAAATTACTAAACTGCCATTGAATTTCTGCAAGGCTAAAGTATCTACACCTCTACCGTATATCCTCAAACCCAACTAAACTTGTAGATAAAATCTATGTCGAACACCTCATGAAAAGCCCCAACTTAATCATAATACACTTCATCATCGAAGATGCACAGTGAAAATTAAACTGGTTTCCGTTGTGAGATTTTGAAAAGTTAACGAACGGAAAATAGAACCATTCACTTACAGGTAGATCTGCAAGTTTTGCAGCAGCTGCAGCTAGGCCAGATTCTATCGCCTCTTTACGTGCACCTTCTCTAGTAGGTCTTTCGGGTTTAGGGCAACTTATATTGACCCTCGCTGAAAGCAAAAATTTAAAAGGAAATTGCCGATTTTGAACAAAAGAATCGCAAGGAAATGGGCGTCAAATTTCAAGACGCACCTCTAGGACTCCAAGACTCATCGTGCGAAGCCTTTCCTCCTCTTTTCTTAAAAATATTTTGATCCTCTTCAGTTGTATCAAGGTCAAAGTATACTAAAGATAGTGTAATATAAAGAGCTCACAATTAAACTTTTCGTCAATAACACATTGTGTATGATACATTAACACCTGCAGAACCCGCCTTAATATCATAAGACGGCTATTAAACCATCATGATATACTATTAGTATATACATACAGATCTAAAATACTATGGGTATATGCATAAAGATCTAAAATACTATGGGTATATGCATAAAGATCTAAAATGCTATGGGTATCTGCATAAAGATCTAAAATGCTATGGGTATCTGCATAAAGATCTAAAATGCTATCGGTATCTACATAAAAACCTAAAATACTATGGGTATCTGCATAAAAACCTAAAATACTATGGGTATCTACATAAAGTTCCAAAATACTATCGGTATCTACATAAAGTTCCAAAATACTATGGGTATCTACATAAAGGTCCAAAATACTATCGGTATCTACATAAAGTTCCAAAATACTATCGGTATATGCATAATGATGTAGAATAGCCTGCGCCGATATAAGCCTGAAACTTACTGTAATCTTTATCCTGATGACAATTCTTCAAACTGGCTTCAAAGTCATCTTCCTCATTGGGAAACTTTCTTTTTCCGATAATGGACCTAGTTCCCATCCGAGAGTTGACCTGGGTCATTCCTCTCATGCCGATAGTGTGAGACCTTGCGTGGAAGTTTGGCGACGAAGGGGGAGAGTTATTGTTACACTTGGATGCCAATAGAGATAGACCCATCAAGCGACTGTCCATTAACGAAGAGAGACTATTGTTGTTGGAAGAGCTTTCCTCGACAAACGCGGATGAAGAAGAATCAGTTTCTCTGACATTCTGGGCTCCAAAGGTAAAGGCACTTTTGCTCATAGATAACATCCCTTGGATTGCTTCTCTCGTCGACGGAGAAGCTCTACCACTATTACTGTATACCAAGAAAGTGTTAGTTGGCATAACTATCAAGATTCAATTGGCGATTCACTTGTGACAGAAAGATTTTGCAATATGTTTTTAATATGTTCATTTTGTATGGTAAGGCCTGGCATACACTGAATGGGTATGCATTCCTTCATATGCAAATGCACAATTGCGCACAAACTTAGCATCAATAGAAAAACTATTATCACTCGCAGCTAGCTAGTTGTACTTCTTTGTGCGTTTAGCAATAAGCCCGACAATGTTTCACAACAACACAATGATGTTCACTTTGTAAGGCCTGGCATACACTGGATGGGTATGTATTCCTTCATACGCAGTGCACAATTGCGCACAAAATTAGCATAAATAGAAAAACTATTATCACTCGCAGCTAGCTAGTTGTACTTCTTTGTGCGTTTAGTAATAAGCCCGACAATGCTTCACAAAAACGTTCATAACACGTTCACTTTGTCAACTTTCAAGATCTATTCAATATATCTCTAACTAAAAGCTTCAATTGGCGATTCACTTGTGCCAGAAAGATTTGCAATATGTTTATAATATGTTCATTTTGTATGGTAAGGCCTGGCATACACTGCGCACAAAATTATCATCAATAGAAAAACTATTATCACTCGCAGCTAGCTAGTTATACTTCTTTGTGCATTTAGCAATAAGCCCGACAATGTTTCAAAACAACACAATGTTCACTTTGTAAGGCCTGGCATACACTGGATGGGTATGCATTCCTTCACACGCATATGCACAAATGCGCACCAAATTAGCAACAATAGAAAAACTATTACACTCGCAGCTAGCTAGTTGTACTTCTTTGTGTGTTTAGCAATAAGCCCGACAATGTTTCACAAAAACGTTCATAACACGTTCACTTTGTCAACTTTCAAGATCTATTCAATATACCTCTAACTAAAAGCATCTTACATATCACTTTACAACTATAGCTAACAACATTCGCGTCAACTTTCAAGATCCATTCAATATACCCCCAACTTCAAGCATCTTACCTGAGATCATCTTCTAAGGAGATATGCGAGCTCTCTGGATCTCCAGCATAATCACACGCCAGAAGTAACGTGTCAAGAGTACCACCATTCTTGGCAGCCAGAGACGCCGCTGTTGGATAGCTGCTTCCCTGTTCACCAGCAAAACCTTCAGCATTGACTTCGCGTAAGGGTTGCAGCTGGTGGAAGCTATCATCTAATGAAGTACTTAGCGTAAGTAAGTGACCCTTACACTAACTCTTTAAAACTTACTTGAGAGTTTAAGTCTAAGTGTTCCATGAGCGGTATGCTCTGAAGATGGAACACCAGGCTGTTTGACGGGACTTTGTAATGGTCCAGGAGCGCTTTTTCTAGCTATAGGAAGACCATCTGGTGTAGTCGCGATAGAAGGACTAGTTTTGTTGCTTATTTCATTCCTAGCAATCATTCTTTGCTTAAAATTTCCATTCATTCCAGGTCCGATTAAAGTATTATTTGGATTATCACAGGAAACGGGTTGAACGTTAGCGGAGCTGACACCACCTCCTGCTCCTCCTCCTCCACCACCTTTTTTCTTTCCTTTGGGTTTTTCATCAACTACGAGTGTATCTTCGTCAGAGTCAACAAAATCATACACCGAGTCTTTAAGGGAAACATTCCTAGATGATGCGTTTGGAATTCTATCACCTTGAGATGTGTCTTGCCTGATATGTTAGGAAACGTTTAGAAAAGGGTTAACTTATTTAACAGCTTTTAAGCTAAGCATCGACAACCGATAAAACTCACATTGGTACTTTTCCTTCCGCATTCAGTTTCATTTTAAGAGCATTGCTTCTATTAGCGGCTGCGGCTTTTCTTCTGGCTGCGTTAGTTGTAGCAAATGTCCGACCCATTGTGCCAGGGGATTTAGAAGGACTTAAAGGAACGACGCCACTCTTACTAACAGGAGGACTTTTATCATCCGCAGACGCGACTGCATTGTTAGGTTTGGCTATAGTGGGTTCTTCCAATCGGACATTAGTGTTGTCCAACACATTTTGTTCATTTAAAACCTAAATTCAAAGGGCAGCAGTCTTTGTATGGCTTAACTTGGGAGAATTCATCACAGCTACGACTTACGTTAATCTCTTCTGTTTCGATATTGGATGTTTTTGTTGTAAGTGGTTGAACTGATCGTCTTGTCAAAGACTTTCTAGTTTTAAGAGGTGATGAAATGAGATCTTTAATCCTTTTTTCTCGGTCAGCGCGACCTTTTACAGTTAGTTGGCGCTGCATTTGAAGAAAAAGAGTAGTTTTATTGCTTAGAAGTAGACACTAGAAATGTTCTCTGCAGCTATGACGACTAAGCAAAGGCTTAACTTAAGCCTTGGCGACGTGTTTAACATCTAATAAGAAATTCACCTCTGCCATTCTGACTTCACGTCCAAGATCTTTCAAAATTTTCTGAGGGTTGAGACCTGGAGGTGGAGGAAATTTCCGTTTTTCCTGTTGAGAAAATAAATGGTTCATTAAGACACCAATTACAACAACAGAGAGAGAGAGTGAGAGAGGAGAGAGTTGAGAGAGAGAGAGTTGAGAGAGAGAGAGAGAGAGAGAGAGAGAGAGAGAGAGAGAGAGAGAGAGAGAGAGAGAGAGAGAGAGAGAGAGAGAGAGAGAGAGAGAGAGAGAGAGAGAGAGAGAGAGAGAGAGAGAGCTCTCGAGAGAGAGAGAGAGAGAGAGAGAGAGAGAGAGAGAGAGAGAGAGAGAGAGAGAGAGAGATAGAGGAGAGAGAGAGAGGGAGAGAGAGAGAGTGAAAAAAAGCGACAAAACGCACCTCTTTATCACTAAGCCATGACTTAAGCAAATTAATAATAGTTTTGGCGCCTTGTAGCAAATATGCAGGTGCTCTACGATTACCTTCGTTAAAGTCTGCAATTTTAAGAACCACCCAACAATGAACGACAATATTTTAGAGTAAAGCTTCTAACCATGATAATACCTCTTAGGTGTTGAGCTATATTGGGTGAAGCGTACCAATGTACATCTTCGAAAGACGGGAACTTGTACTTATGAGGAGTTTTGATTCGCCCTTCCATGTCATGAACTCTTCAATATGAATACAAACATTATGTCTAACTCAAGGAACTCAAATACTTTTCATACTTGAGCTGTAAAGGAATGTTCATAGAGCACAAGAAATTGCCTCCAAAGACTAGAGAGTCAACTGGAGTTAAAACAGCGTGTATCCAACCACTGGGTATGAATAGAGTCTGCCCCCGAGATATCACAAGCTTATAACAGACGTCGACTAAATCTCCGAAGAATATTTCACTATGGTTCAAAGATATCATCCAATTTTCGTATTTCTCCAGATTTTCAGGAGTTGGACGGATAAGGTAAAACACTTTTTCTCCCTAAATACATTATTCATTGTAAACGTATCGGGTGAATGGTTGTTATGGCGCAATCTACCTGCAAAACATGATACCAAACTGACGTCCCACCAAAATCAATATGAAAGTCAGTGTAGCTGTCCTCCGTTCCCATCAGACAATATTTCATAACTTGGGGTCGAATTGGAACATCTTCCTGGTTTTCAAGGAGCTTCTTTGACATTGCCGAATTTGGATCGGGCCAGAAACTTTCAACCCAGCTTAGTTTTTGTATTATACTAGGTGGTCGAACCAATTCTGAAAGTCTGAAAAAATACTTTCAATAAATATCATTCCTGACTAATAATCTACGGATTATTTGGGCGACGATCCCAGGGAAATTTGGAAGACGATCCCCGAACTATTTAGTGGATAATTCCCAGGCTTTTTCTGCGATTTTCTATGGAAATTTTCTGCGATTTTCTATGGAAATTTTCTGCGATTTTCTATGGAAATTTTCTGCGATTTTCTATGGAAATTTTCTGCGATTTTCTATGGAAATTTTCTGCGATTTTCTATGAACTTTTTCTGCGATTTTCTATGAACTTTTTCTGCGATTTTCTATGAACTTTTTCTGCGATTTTCTATGAACTTTTTCTGCGATTTTCTATGAACTTTTTCTGCGATTTTCTACAGACATTTTCTGCGATTTTCTACAGACATTTTCAGGGATTTTCTACAGACATTTTCAGGGATTTTCTACAGACATTTTCAGGGATTTTCTACAGACATTTTCAGGGATTTTCTACAGACATTTTCAGGGATTTTCTACAGACATTTTCAGGGATTTTCTACAGACATTTCAGGGATTTTCTACAGACATTTTCAGGGATTTTCTACAGACATTTTCAGGGATTTTCTACAGACATTTTCAGGGATTTTCTACGGACATTTTCAGGGATTTTCTACGGACATTTTCAGGGATTTTCTACGGACATTTTCAGTGATTTTCTACGGACATTTTCAGTGATTTTCTACGGACATTTTCAGTGATTTTCTACGGACATTTTCAGGAATTTTCTACGGACATTTTCAGGAATTTTCTACGGACATTTTCAGGAATTTTCTACGGACATTTTCAGGAATTTTCTACGGACATTTTCAGGGATTTTCTACGGACATTTTCAGGGATTTTCGACAGACATTTTCAGGAATTTTCTACAGACGTTTTCAGGAATTTTCTACAGACGTTTTCAGGAATTTTCTACAGACGTTTTCAGGGATTTTCTACAGACGTTTTCAGGGATTTTCTACAGACATTTTCAGGGATTTTCGACAGACGTTTTCAGGAATTTTCTACAGACATTTTCAGGGATTTTCTACAGACATTTTCAGGGATTTTCTACAGACATTTTCAGGGATTTTCTACAGACATTTTCAGGGATTTTCGACAGACGTTTTCAGGAATTTTCTACAGACATTTTCAGGGATTTTCTACAGACATTTTCAGGGATTTTCTACAGACATTTTCAGGGATTTTCTACAGACATTTTCAGAGATTTTCTACAGACATTTTCAGGGATTTTCGACAGACGTTTTCAGGAATTTTCTACAGACGTTTTCAGGGATTTTCTACAGACGTTTTCAGGGATTTTCGACAGACGTTTTCAGGAATTTTCTACAGACGTTTTCAGGGATTTTCTACAGACGTTTTCAGGGATTTTCTACAGACATTTTCAGGGATTTTCTACAGACATTTTCAGGGATTTTCTACAGACATTTTCAGGGATTTTCTACAGACATTTTCAGGGATTTTCTACAGACGTTTTCAGGGATTTGATACAGACATTTTCAGGGATTTGATACAGATATTTACAATCATTTTATACAGACACTTTCTGTGGTTTTATACAGACATTTTCCGTGGTTTTCTATAGACATTTTCCGTGGTTTTCTATAGACATTTTCCGTGGTTTTCTATAAACATTTTCTGTAATTTTCTATAGGAATTTTCTGTGATTTCTTTAGACATTTTCTGTGATTTTTTATAGAAATTTTCTGTGATTTTTTATAGAAATTTTCTGTGATTTTTTATAGAAATTTTCTGTGATTTTTTATAGAAATTTTCTGTGATTTTTTATAGAAATTTTCTGTGATTTTTTATAGAAATTTTCTGTGATTTTTTATAGAAATTTTCTGTGATTTTTTATAGAAATTTTCTGTGATTTTTTATAGAAATTTTCTGTGATTTTTTATAGAAATTTTCTGTGATTTTTTATAGAAATTTTCTGTGATTTTTTATAGAAATTTTCTGTGATTTTTTATAGAAATTTTCTGTGATTTTTTATAGAAATTTTCTGTGATTTTCTATAGAAACTTTCTGTGATTTTCTATAGAAATTTTCTGTGATTTTCTATAGAAATTTTCTGTGATTTTCTATAGAAATTTTCTGTGATTTTCTATAGAAATTTTCTGTGATTTTCTATAGAAATATTCTGTGATTTTCTATAGAAATATTCTGTGATTTTCTATAGACATTTTCTGTGATTTTCTATAGACATTTTCTGTGATTTTCTATAGACATTTTTTCTACTAAATTCAATTACAAAATAATTTCCACCCTACCCTCAAAATTCAGACTTTCTTTTAATTCGCTAACTTGTGGCAACACTATCTGTTCAACTTTCACTGAATTTATAGAAAAAATATAACTGACTCCATACAGTTGAACTTTACCCCGATACTCTTATAAATCCTGGCCTTAATACAAACCCAAAAACCTGAATGATATCTTTCAAGTTCTACAGATATATCCTCACCTCTTTCCAGAGAACTCCAAACTGATGACATTGTAAACCTTGTCTCTTTCGGGGCTGTTATAATAGGTAACCCAGTCCTTCATTTGCATTTTGATATCTTCTTGGCGTCCAACATCAATGGCATCTAAGGGACAATCTTCGCCGACATAATCCATAATATCATTAACAGTAAACGTGTCTGGAGGCATTAACAGTCCCAAACCATCTTTAGACGGAATGAGAATGGGCTTATCAAACCCATTTTGAACAAAGTAAGGCAAAGTTAACTGCTGGCCTCTAACAACCACAACTTCTTCATCAGCACTGAATAAAGATTGAGTTGGTTGTTATAACACGGGATATGAATCCAACTTCGACTAAATTCAATTCTTACGAAGGAAATGGTTTTTGCTTCAATTCCCTAACAAAAGCGGCTGTACCAGATTGCGCAGGCTATAGAAATGTTTAATTAAGTTTAAAGATACTGTTAAATAAGCTAAATTATCGGTAAGATTTCCAAAAACAACCTTATCAGCAGCATTAGTATCCCAATAATCATGACGATGCCAGTTTTTACGTTCCTTCACTATATAAAGAATATGTTTCGTTTTGGTTTATTTAAATCTAGTAAATAGGGCTTTCTGGTCTACTATATCAAGGAAATTTAAGATTATCTTACTGATTGATGACCCAACAAGAGGTTGACACCGGGGGCAGTGAAACTTTTCAATATCTCTAGCTTCAAACTCCTTCAAAAAAATGCAACTACAAAAGGACAGAGAATAAACCACGTTCATATAAATTAAAACTACACACTGATACTTCCCTATAAAACGACTAAGCAGCATTTACAGGGTTCATACGAAATTTTTACATTGAAAATCACTGACTTTTCCAGGTTATCCCTGACCAAACTTTCGCAATATCCCTGACCATTTTAAGGTGTTCACCAGAGCCCACTTCATAATTACACCTGTCTCGTATTTAGCATTGCTCGAAGCAATCATGGTTTGATATACCAAACGAAATCCCTGACATATCCCTGACTCTTTAGGAAAATCTTTTAAATCCCTGACATATCCCTGACTTTTTCCCCTAATTTTCATATCCCTGACTTATCCAGGTTTTCCAGGTTATCCAAGTTCCGTACGAACCCTGAGCAACAACACTACTAACATAGCAATTGTATACAATACAAGATTTACAAACACATGTAGTCCTAGAGTACTATGACAAAAACGCTAACCCCTATCCTTCAACGTTTTTCCCAAACCAACAATAATTATTACTATATTACGTAAGTAATCATTTATTAACATATGCCATATTTAAACTACCATAATTCGTGGTGGTACTCAAATTAAAAAAAAAATGACATGTTTATTCCCTAGGCGTAATCCCTACTTCACTACTTGTTAACAACTTTACACTACTAAGCCTTGGTCATACTTGCACGCGTACGAGCATCTATTCTCATTAAACCAGCGTTTATATTCAACTTAAATCATTAAATAATGAATTTATACATGTTATTCTTACCTTCCGTGAAACCATTCTTTACAATTATCACACTGAATCATAAATTTACAAATATCATGAGGTTGACCACATAGACAATACTTCTGAAACGACGCCATTGTGCACTGCTTTTCAGACCGTTTCAAAGACTACTTTATTCCATTGTGGTTCTTCTAATCTAGAGGGGTCTGACCAATAGCCTATTTCCCTTGCTAATTTCATACAAAACAATATAACCTAGAAATAACCTCCAAGTTCGTCTGCTTCAATTCTCCAGTTTTATATGAATGAATTATTTATCCATGTCGTTGAAAAAATATAATCAACTCTATGACTGAGAGCAAAGCTCAGAGTCAGAGTTGCAGACAGAGATTGCGTTTGTGATGTAAAGGTTTGAGAGGCCGGAGTTGATTACAAAATAAATTTACTATAACCTAGTTAAAGAAATTAGTTAGTTAGCAATTATTAACCAAGGAAACATGTCGATCATCAGGTCATTAGGATTCGTAAGTGTTTAAAAACATTTTTTTGGTTTGAAAACTGTCGTTTAATTTTGGTTTTGGATACCAAGCATGATTTAAAATATTATATGGTGATAATTTATATTTAAATTCGTGAATATAATGTAAAATTACGCGTAATTTTTTTAAGTATTCAAACATTAATGTGACCCTAATCAAAATGATTGAGTGCATGGCGCTAAACTTTTGAATCAGGGTTGCGTAATAACTTTATAGCCCCTTTAATGGGAATATATTCATAGCCCCTTTAATGGGAATATATTCATAGTCCCTTTAAAGGGAGTATAAAGTATAAACTTAAGACGACCCAAATTTAGGGGTGCATACAAAGTTTCTCCTTTTTGACACCGTATGACGCTAGTTACCTAAAAACAGGCCGTCGCGTGTGTTGAAAAATAATTTTTAAATGTGTTTTATACTTCCTTTAAAGGGGGTATAAACTTAAAACGATACAAATCCAAATTTTACCTATTTTTGATACCGTATGACGATAGTTAGCTAAAAACAAGCTGTTGCATCGCGTCGTGTGTGTTTTAAAATTATTTTTCATCTGCTTCATACTCCCTTTAAAGGGCCTGTAACTTGCGTGTGTTGGAAAATTATTTTTAAAGGGAGTATAAACTTAAAACGATACAGATCCGAATATTGCCAATTTTTGATACTGTATGACAATAGTTAGTTAAAAACAAGCTGTCGCGTGTCGCGGCGTGTGTTGGAAAATTATTTTTCAATCTGCTTTATACTCCCTTTAAAGGGCCTGTAAATTAAATATTATTTAACGCCGATATTCAATAAATTCTTTATAGCATAATGAAAAATTAATTTCATCCGCATTGATAAACAAACAATATAAACCTTGTTGCCATGGGCGATTTAAGAGTACTACATCTGCAGATGACGATTATCAGTTCATTCAACGTAGCAAAGTGCCTACCATGCACTTTCAAAAAAGTCTGCCTAGATTACCTATTCCAGAACTTTCTAAATCATGTAGTAGATACCTTTCAGCTATACGACCTATAGTCACCAATGAACAATTTCAAAATACAAAAGCCATTGTCGAGAAATTTCAATCGGGTGAAGGAAAAAGTGAGTTTAAACCCTGAATTTTCATTTGCTTGCAATAGAGCTATCTCAGTTGTGACGTCAGTGCCTAGGTAAAACGTCACGGGCTTAGCTTTGGCAGTCTGCGGCCATGTTTGGTACCGCTTCATTTGCTTGCAATAGAGTGCTGTAAGTTGTGACGTCAGATGCAAGGTTAAACGTCACGAGTCTGCCTTTAGCAATGGGCGGCCATGACAGTTACCGTTTTTTCTTTATGGGAAAACCGCATGGGTGACGTCACACCGGCGCTTCTGACAGCACTCTATAGAGCTATCTCAGTTGTGACGTCAGTGCCTAGGTAAAACGTCACGGGCTTAGCTTTGGTAGTGGGCGGCCATGTTTGGTACCGCTTTGGTTCTATGGCCAAATAGCATGGGTGACGTCACACTAAGGCTTCTGAAATAGCTCTATAAGCGCTATAGTTTCAAGGCGGTTCTGTTAGATGGCGCTAGTGTAGCTGATTTGAGCCGTATGGACTATGTACAGGGTGTTTCACAAAAGGGTGGTGTGATCTAAGACCAGTGGGAAGGGCCTATAGTCTACTACTACGAACTTTCTCGTGATGTCTTACCTCGGTACTACCACCCTTTTTAAACACCCTGTATGTAGGGCCATGGTTCCTTTCACAAGGCGTCGCTAGTAGTAGTACACGTGGCCATCTTTACGTTCCACTAGATGGCAGTAGCACATTCGAGTCGCGATGAGGCTTCAAAAGTATTTTCAAGAAGCGATATCTAGTTTACTAGGGAGAAGTTTTAAGATGCCGAAGTATTCGCGCGCCATAGTCCTAGTCCCCCTTTCAAAATACAAGGGGGGACGTAAAAGGAGGCCGGGCTATTTCGCGGCCTCTCCTCAGTCGGAAAATGCAAGTAATTTTTTACCTCATTCGCGTCGTGCTGACGTGAGTTTTCAAGAACCAATGAGATGCTGGCTGGTTGTAATTTAGAGGCGGGGGGGGGGGATTAACTCCGGACCCACGTTTGTTTGGACTGGAGATAAAGCTAGATTATAATTGTGGCGAATTTATTTAAACTTCTCCCTAGTAAACTAGATATCACTTCTTGGTGTTTTATATATATAGGGATCCCCGCCAAGCGCTACATATTATGGAAGGCATTTCTAATCAAAGAACCATAATAATTGCATTGCTAATTAATTATTACGGTCGCATTGTTAAAACCAGTTAGTTTCGTGTTCAAAATGATAAAAAAACACAAATAAAGTAGGACATAAACCTAAACCAGTTTGAATTATTAAGATACGTGTAAAAAAGTACTTGCACATTATGAACTACTACACGTACACTTTATACAAATGCACTTTTACCTGTATACAACTGTAACGCTGTGATATACAATTACTTTACGAAGAATATACTGTATATCATAAGTTTATAAGATATGTTCCATAAGTATGATATGCACTACCTATACAAGTTCGTAATGCTACTGAGAGACTTACAGTACTCGAGATAACTAGTTCGAGGGAGAAAGACGGAAGCGAGAATTGAAGTCCTAAATTCGGTGGTTAATTTTGCAGGACCAAGTTCCATCTAGGTCCTATTTAGTCTGCAATACTAAGCCTTTGACAGCGCCTCAATAGGCGTCTTCGCGTCTGAACTTACTAAGCCTTTGACAGCGCCTCAATAGGCGTCTTCGCGTCTGAACTTACTAAGCCTTTGACAGCGCCTCACAAGGCGTCTTCGCTTTACCCTGAATCTATGACCTACATCAATCACTTCATGACAAGCTCCAGTTTGTAACCAGTGACAAACTTATGGAACATATCTTATGAACTGTAGACAAAGGCAGCTTACGACGTATGTATGTTCAATGTGGTGAAAACCTGGCGGATTATCTGAGAACTAAAATCGGGGAGGGGGTCCGCGAACCACTTATAGAACGCCGCGTTCACGAAGCTATAAAAATTAAATTACGTCAGCTATTGCCTAAATAGACATAATGCATACACCTGCACAAAATAACATGAAAATAAATTGAATTCATTATAATACCACCACTCTAATTAATAAATTAATTAGATCTACACGAGGAGCTTGTAGCAATAAACAAGAAAAATAAACATACAAGTTACATTAGCGCGCCTTGGTTTGAAATGTACTTGAAGTCCAGAGATTCAATTGTCTTAAATTATAACCCGGCTATGGTTTATAAAATGGATCCGAGACAAGAGTACAATGATCAAGTTAGTCCAGAAAACATTGATCATTATCCATTGCAAAATTTTCAAATTATTTCACTACGTATTAGGTTATACGAGCGACAAATATTACTATATCATCGTTAAGATTTCTTAAGTCACTTAGAAGTAATCAATTAGAACCTGAAGTCTTTCATTTAAATCCTGAGAAAAGTGATAATGACAAATTTCGAACGGTTACTAGGTAACGAAAAGTTGTCACGCTTAAAGAGACTGTAAAGTTGTCGGCATACCGTTGAATTTTTTTTTTCTTCAGAAAAAGGCACCCTCCTTTCCCCCTTCACAATCATTGACGTCAGCAGGTGATGTAAAACGCCTCGTGGTTGTAAAGCGGTCCCTCGCGTACGGTTAATCTCTCTTGTGATTGGTTGTGAACTGCCCCAGTCAGGCGTTTCCCCAATCCCGAGAGTCTGAGCCCCCCCCCCGCTGCGGGTTTGCTAGAACCGTCTACCGTAGCAATAGAGAGCTTTCGTTTGGGGGAGGAGCTATGTGAGATAATCTACACCGCCATATTGGTGGGTTCATTGCATAAGGAAAGCTGAAACCCACCAATATGGCTGCTAAAACAGTGGTAGGACTTAGGAGGGTGTGACGTACGTACTACGCAGCCAGCTGAAATCTCTATAGCAAAGGCGCTGTGGTTGGCCGGATAAGGCTGAATAACACAAAAATAGCAAAATGCCTTAACACTATTTTCCCGGGAAGAGTTAAAGACTTTCGTTTTGCTTACCCCCGACGGCTGTGACGTCAATAGACTGCTACCACGAACTTTCTCTTGACGTCACACCCTCCTATCTCTTACCTCCGGTTTGGCGACCATATTGGAAGTCGTCAGCTCAGGCCATGCAATTTAGACTACCAATATTGACGTGGCGTCCCCGTAGCTCCTCCCCTCTCAGTACCACTCTATAACGACTTTTTCGAAGAAAAAAAATCCTACGGCCGGTCCCCCGACAACTTTACAGATCGACAAATTTGTGCCTTTCCTCCAAGTTTCTGGTGCACTAAATAAATTTTCGTAACTTAGATTGTGTCCCGAAATGTTTTCATGGTACGCCGCGTATTACTTTAAAGCTTTCCCATTGGACATGAGTCAATATAAAACCTAATGAACTCGACTAGAATACCGAAGTTAGGGAAAGACGAAATTAGGTTAGATACATCTGGACGACACTTAGTCGTAATTAAGAATGGAAACTTTTATAGTTTCGATGTCTTTGATAAAAATGGTAATTTTGCGGAGATACGAAAACTGATCATAAATCTTCATTAATGAATAAATTATTTAAAAAAAATTAGGAGATATTTTACCCGCCAAAGAGCTTTACGGTAACATTAAGTACATATCCGAACAGGCAACACCGTTGCCTTCGCATTCTGTCGGGTACTTGGCTACTCAAAACAGAGATTTTTGGGCAAATGCCAGGTCGCATTTGGAAGCGACTGGTAACGAAGAAACGTTGAAAACTATCGACAGCGCCGTTTTTGTACTTGTCCTCGATGACTTATCGTTTGATAATGATTTCATCAAGATGGCACCTTCGTTTTTACACGGACCCGCTGATAGTAGATGGTTTGATAAGTCCTTTCAACTGATTGTTAACAAAGATGGCGCTGCGGGTATTAATTTTGAGCATTCTTGGGGGGATGGTGTGGCAATTTTGAGGTACTTTAACGATGTCTTTGCCGATTCCACTAATAAACATCGTATTCATCCCGATACCATTCCATCCACGACAAATTCAAGTTCCGCAGTTAGGAAACTTCGTAAGTATGCGATAGTCTCCAACGTGACTGATATCAGGGATAGATTTAATTTTAGAAGTAGGAATGGAGAAGTTAACAGAGTAATATCTGGGCGCGCGTCAAAGTCCCGGACGGACCCCCATCCACGGGACGGAGGGGTATGAAAGAAGAGGCGGGTCAATAGCGACAGAGGTAAAAAGGGACTACGTCATTATTTTTCGCCGTCCCTGTCAGCAACGTTATCAAAACGTAGTTTAAGTGAGCCAGCCAATAAGATAATTTAAACTTTTCGTTACATTACGTGTTGGAGGGAGGGGCTTTATACTATACTGGGTGGGCTATGAGTCGGAATAACTGAAGTAAATACTAACCGTTAATGGTCCATTCCTGCTTCTAAAATTAAATCTATCCCTGCTGATATTAATCAAAATGTTACATAATTTTTCGTCGTTAGACTTTAAACTTGATGACAAATCAAAGTCATCAATTGATCAAGCCAAGTCTAACTACGAAAAAACAGTGGATTCTCTTCTCCTCGATGCTTCGTTTAACACGAAGTTTACCAGAGATTTTTTAAAGAAACAAAAAATAAGTCCGGATGCAGTTATTCAACTCTCATTTCAGGCAAGATTATACAAAGTTTGCCCTAAGGCCATTAAACACAGTGTGTGTTTAATGGCCTTAGGACAAACTTCATTAACACGCAGTTCTTCAAATTCAATAGTTAGCTTACCAACTGCAATACGGGTGCAAAACTGCAACGTACGAAGCATGCAGTACAGCGGCTTTCAAACATGGCCGTACTGAAACTGTTAGGTCAATTACGATGGAAACGAACGCGTTTGTTGATGCCATAACAAAACCGTTATCGTCGAGAAAATCACCAGCTGAACTAAGAGCTCTTATTGAAGCGTGTTCGAAAGTTCACGGGAATCTGACTAAAGAAGCTGCTATGGGTATGTGAAGCATACTATGTTCACAACAGGGGTTAATCTTAACAGAAGTATATAATACTTCTCTTCGAGAGAAGTGTACCACAAATCTGGGTGAGTGTAACGTCACTCTTCCCAACATCGGAAAACTAAGAGCAAGGTTACTAAACCGAATCACATACACGATAAATAGTTCCCTCATCATTACTCTATTAGCGTTTAAATATTTGGCAAGACGCGCTTGTGCATTTCTGTCCCACGTCAAGACAATCAAGGTTTGTGGGATGATTGCTGGGGATTTAGTGCCAAACGACTATTGAATTCACCTTACGGCGCGATGCCCATTTGTAGTTTGATGAGCGGGAACGAAAACTAAAAGGGGGAGCCTGGGAAGAATGACGTTACATAACTAAAGCATTAAGAGGATACAGAGTGTCATCCTTTTTCTATTATCCCCTTCTGATCTTAACTATAATTGCATGGTTACTTTGTCAGGGCAAGGATTTGATCGTCATCTCTTTGCGTTGAAAGATTTGGCGATAAAGAAGAACATGCCATTACCCGCTTTATATCAAGACCCGGTGTATAGTCAAGCAACGTATTACCGAATGTCCACGTCCACTTTGTACGGTCCTAGTTTCATCGGAGGAGGGTTTGGGCCTGTGGTTCCTGATGGTCTCGGTATTGCTTACGCTTTTACTGAACCTTACGCTTTAGGCACTTTAGTTTCGGGTTATAAGAATGAAAAGAATCCAACTGAGTTTTTATCGGCGTTGACTAAAGCCGTAGATGAAATTTATGATGTTCTAGAAGCAACTACAACCAAATAAATAAATAAATAAAGAATTAATAAAGATTTTTTAATATAAATGTGCCTTAAATATAAAGTATTATTAATTAATTAATTAATTGAGTTTTAATTACGATAATTAATTTAACCTTAAAACCACCCAAAACTATTTCTTTCTTATTGCTCACCATTTCATTTCAATATTGTGAAACTATATTTGTTCGTATTGAAAATAAAACTATAGAGATATGATTTAAATTTTGCATTTTTTTTTACACTTAACCGAATTTAAATTAGCTTTATTAATTACTATTAAAAAATTATGAGTCTTCAATTAATTCAATAAAATTTGTATTTTTGTAATTCTTGTTTGAAAATTTAATAGGTTCAATAAATTCTTTTAAATTAAATTAAAGTTTTTTATTGTGAGGTGCAATTTTTTAATTTTTTATCTTCTTATGGCGTATTTCATTTACCTTATCCGAGGTTATTTGCTTATACCGAAGGTTAATAAGAAATGCTACGTAAGTATGACACTTCTATACTTCGTAATGCTAAAGACTTACTGCACGACTTACTTCGAGAACGACGGAAGCGAGAATTGAAGTCCTACACTCGGTGGTGGTTAATTTTGCAGGACTTTCATCTTCTCCAAGGTTTGGTAACTTCGTTCCGCTTCGTTCCAAAAGTTATGATGTTGGGAAGAATCATGTTAGAATTACCCCGCTTTGTGGTATACTTCTGGCAGCATTTATTATGTTACTATAAATGCGATTTGAATGATAAGACAGCACTGAATACAATATAAGCAGGTTAATATCTAGCCCTACGTTACCTTATGAAAAAATTCCCCACACAAGGGAAGAAAGACTAAATAGAACGGGGGTTTGTTGTCACTACTGAGATCGTTATAAACACTGCCTTAAAGCAAAGCGCGGGTCCAGTGGATCCCCTACAAGTTGACTTTCCTTACGAACTCCAGTTTTGGCTTGGCGAAGGCAGGAGGCATTTGTGGGCGGGATTTATAAGTGCCCATATAAATCCCGCCCACTAGGCTTTGCCAAGCCAAAACGGGAGTACAGGAGGAAAGTCGCCTTGTAGGGGATCCACTGGACCCGCGCTTTGCTTTAAGGGTTAAGGCAGCATTCTGAAAATAACGCCTCTAGCTTTTGCTTTTAAAATTTCCCTCGATTTCTTTGTATTTCGAAATAGAGGAGCGGTATTGAAAGCTTGACTGGCTTCTGATGAAATTCTTACCCTTGACAGGTGTGAAAAGGTTTAAAGGGAGTGGTACATTAAATAACGAGAATTTTAACTCTATAGATTTGGTAAAATGCATGCCATACCTTACAAAAAAAGGTAGTAGGACCGATATAGTGGGTTCTACTGGTTCTACACAAGTATGCAAAAGTGATTATTACTGCAACAGTTGTGCACGTTCCCTAAGAACTTTGAAAACTCGTATTTTGATATAATTATTGACATCAACTTTCTCAGAATTAATAGCCGCAATTTGTTAATAAAGAGCAAGAGTTGCACAATCCACGATTTTCTTATTATTCTTTCTTTTATATTTTCATAATTTAATTTTAAATGTTACTTGTTATTGTATTATAATTGTGAAACCTCAAATATACATATTTTTATTAATAGAAATCTTATCTCTAATTAACGTGTCGTAAACAACATATCGTCATCATAAGTTTATAAGATATGTTCTATAAGTACGACACTACCTATACAAGTTCGCTATGCTAGAGATGGGCTTACAGTTCGAGCTAGTTCGAGGGGGAACGACGGAAGCGAGTCAATTGAAGTCCTAACTACACTCGGTGGTGGTTAATTTTGAAGGACGAAGTTCCATCTAGGTCCTATTTAGTCTATACTTACTAAGCCCAAATTTTACAGCGCCTCACCAGGCGTCGCTATACCTCAATCTATGACCTACCTCTACCACTTCATGACAAGGTCCAGTTTGTAACCAGTGACAAACTTATGGAAACATATCTTATGAACTTATGGATATCGTGTACGGTGTTGTAATAGATTTAAATATGTTCAGTTTCTAATGGGAAATTGTGCAAATGTTGTTTTAAAGGCGTATATAAGGGCACTAAAACCCAGCTTGGAATTAAATCGATTTTCTCCTACACTGAGGTAAGATAGCTTAGGTTAATTTCGTTCCAAGGGTATAATTGTATCTTTCTTTTAGAATATCTACAGTAAATCCATTAACGATGAAAGCCTCTGTAATTTTGGTCTTGACCTTAGTGGTCCTTTGTTCGATTGGTGAGTTCTTTTCTTTAAAGCAAATATCGGCTCCTTAGGCGCCCCTTACACGGCATGTGTAAACCTTTTACACGCAAATTTCACCTCCTTAGGACGCTCTAACATGCCGTGTAAACCTTTTACACGCAAATATGCGCTTTTGCCAGTGCATTAGAACCAATCAGAACTCGGTAACGAGGTCTTTGTTAAGCTTAGCGGGTCAATCAATTCAACCCCTAGACTATGGGAGCTATAGTGCTCTTAAGTATCATCGTGGGTCAATAACAATTAAATGTGTCGCCTATATAAATTTATCTAACCATACATACCACATTTTCATTTTTGTCATTTCAGCTACTGAAATGGTAGATGCTGGATTTGGATGTCCATTCAACGCTTACGAATGCCATCGCCATTGCCAATCCATCAGTCGTAAGGGAGGTTTCTGCGCTGGCACTCTAAGAACCACTTGCACTTGTTACAAGTCAAGATAGTGGCACTTTTCAGCAGAATTTTCCAAATGTTAAACATTTCTGTATTGCAATGAAAAGCAATAAAATAACGATTGTTTAAAGCATTTGATCTAATTTAACGACTACACAGTATAAGCTGTAAAACCCAATAATTTGGCACTTGCATATGCGATATGTAGTCGTTTTGGGTATACTATTAGGCCTACATAAACTAAACGCTGTTCACAGCGGAAAAAGTGTACACATGGCATTTCGGAACAAAGCAGCTAATTCAAGTCTATTATAGAATTTAGAAATTATAGAACTTTTTTATATTATTCAGCGTGGAACAGATCAGACGAAGCTTATTTTGAGTGTCGTTGTACTGCCGACGGAAAAAATAAAAGGTATGGTAAATATCAGACCTATGATATGATTTCGTATTAGCTAGGTGTGGTTGAGGTGGGAGTGCGTGTTAGTTTCGTAAGTGGTAATGTTGTACAGATTTCTAACTTTCTAAGGTAATGTTCCAGATGGCCCAATGGTTGGGGAACATTAAGTTCTTACCAACATCTAGCTAAAATGGTATTTTCGTCTATCCAACCTCCACACATAAACCACAAACATACACTCACAGATCATAATCGTAAAAGCGAGTATGTCTTGCACACTAGTAGCTGAAACACTTTTACCGCTATATGTATTGAAGATTCTGGAAACGTTGTCAACGATAGCTGACATAATTAAATAACAACAAACTTGCCTCTGTCCGGGCTTGTTGGGTCGGGGATTGTGTATAAATTCAGTTTTGTAAATACTGCGAAGAAAAACTCGGTTATTTTTCTGTAATTGAACAATATACCCATTATTCTGTACAGACTGGCAGGACAGATGACAGTATATTAATTGCTTTCGAAGTTTCAATAAGTGATGTAATCATAAGAACAATATTCATCTGAGAACGATTGACATTTGAATTAGATTCAAAGGGTTTTGGGAATTTCCATAATTTAACGAACACATTTTCGCTATACTATAAATACCACTTTACAGCCGTAACTTTAGCATTGCAAAATTTTCACTCGAAAACGTAAGTTTTATGATTCTCTTTCAACGACTTATTTTTCTTCAAAACGTTAAATTTGCTATTTCAAATAGATGTAAAAGATGTTAGTGTTAAAATTGAATAGACCTGTTAAAAATTTAAAATTACTCTTGAAATTCGAAATTAAGTTTAACCGATATGAGAAATGCTGTTTTAATTGCATTGCTCAATGATTTGTTATGATTAGAAATTTTATAAAACGAGAATATGTATAAAGGCAAACTTTCGGAGCAAAACAGCTAAGATTTAATGTGTCGATATTTTTTAGGAAAATCAAAACTAAAGTTAGTCAAAAATGAAAGCCTCCGTAATTTTGGTCTTGACCTTAGTGGTCCTCTGTGCCATTGGTGAGTAATTTTCTAACATTGTTCCGTTACATGTTTGGACAAACATTTGTAGGAAATCATCGAGGTGACACGTGGAATCAAATAACGATTCACCGTGTCACCTACAAAATTATTTATACGAAACGCAGTGAAATACTTTAAATACTGCATTTTGATCATATTACTTCAGGTACTGAAATGGTTTCTGCTGGATTTGGTTGCCCATTCAATGCTTACGAATGCCACCGCCATTGTCAATCTATCGGTCGTGGAGGAGGGTACTGCTCTGGTACTTTCAGAACCACTTGCATTTGTTACCGATCAAAGTAGTGACGAATTTGTCAGCAGAATTTTGAAAATGTTAAACATTTCTGTAACTTTTGATTAAATAAAATCAAAAATGAGACGATAATGAAAATTTGTTTTTCTTGATGTAAGGAGAGTAACGAACGCCTTGAAGAAATCTTTTTCGCGCAATTTTAGCTTAATCGATTGACGAACCCACCCAGTCCATAATCTTATCTTTGGAGAAATTTTAATAAACCAGTTAAAAGTTCAATTTCCCACTAGAAGCAGCATTTTTCAAGATATGTCAATTTCTTCATGGTTTGTTGCTAAATACACTTTGAAGTATAAGACTGATTAAAAAACAATGTTTCACAGGCTCATACGTATATACAGGGTGTTTCTGAAAAGTCCATCACAAATTAAGGGGCGTGTTTATGGGACCAAACTGAGCGGAAAGTACCAAAGAACATGGGGTGTACAACATTTTGTTACGGAGATATGGCCTTCCAAACATTCGCCCCTAAAACAAGGAAATATCCAAAAATGAGGAGTAACACTTAAGACCGACTAACCAGCTTGTTTAAAATTACTAGACAATTTCAATAGCCTTTAATCGAACAATTGATTTCTACCTTTACTAATCAGAAGCGTATAAATGAGTAGAAGTATGCCTACGGTGGTAATGTAAAATTAATCCCAAGTGACATGATGTTTCAAGATCTTCCCAGCACCAAGTAAAATGGTTCTGATTGAAGGGACTTTTATTAGCACAGCGTAAACAACGTTATTTTCAGGAATTAGTCCAAATGTCCACGGGCGGCATTACAAAAACGAGGCAGTCTTTCGAATGATACTTGGACATGTTGGAAGATCCCTGGCTTGTTCCTGTTATCTCAAACCGTAAAAAGCTACGCAAATCTTCATCATCACGGACAACACTCTTGTACGTTAGGTATGACCTTGAGAAAACCTAAAAGGACATCTCGAATGTATTTGAAAAACCCATCTCCAATTAAGGGGCGTGTTGTTTGTTTCCAACAGAGTAAACTCGCCCAGAGAACAATTACAATGCAGAGCCACGTTTCGGCGTTAATGGCCCACAAAGGTGGTCCCAAACAAAAGAACAAACTTTAATTTGTTTCGTTCAGTAAGTATTTCATGTGTCATAGATAAAACGCCATGATTAATGCACAAAGAAAATGTTATTGACAAGTTTTCGGACCGCGATGCTGAAATGTGGTGGTGCACCATCGTGCATGAACCACATTCTGTTTATTAAACCTAAGGGTACGTCTTCGAGTAGTTCTGGTAAATCGTCCCGTAAGAACTACAAGTAAGCCACACCGTTTAACCTGGGCTCTAGGAAATATGGCCCAATTAAATTGTCACCCACAATACCACACCACACGTTTAATTGGTGACAATTTAATTGGGCCATATTTCCTAGAGCCCAGGTTAAACGGTGTGGCTTACTTGTAGTTCTTACGGGACGATTTACCAGAACTACTCGAAGTTTAGGTTTAATAAACAGAATGTGGTTCATGCACGATGGTGCACCACCACATTTCAGCATCGCGGTCCGAAAACTTGTCAATAACATTTTCTTCGTGCATTAATCATGGCGTTTTATCTATGACACATGAAACACTTACTGAACGAAACAAATTAAAGTTTGTTCTTTTGTTTGGGACCACCTTTGTGGGCCATTAACGCCGAAACGTGGCTCTGCATTGTAATTGTTCTCTGGGCGAGTTTACTCTGTTGGAAACAAACAACACGCCCCTTAATTGGAGATGGGTTTTTCAAATACATTCGAGATGTCCTTTTAGGTTTTCTCAAGGTCATACCTAACGTACAAGAGTGTTGTCCGTGATGATGAAGATTTGCGTAGCTTTTTACGGTTTGAGATAACAGGAACAAGCCAGGGATCTTCCAACATGTCCAAGTATCATTCGAAAGACTGCCTCGTTTTTGTAATGCCGCCCGTGGACATTTGGACTAATTCCTGAAAATAACGTTGTTTACGCTGTGCTAATAAAAGTCCCTTCAATCAGAACCATTTTACTTGGTGCTGGGAAGATCTTGAAACATCATGTCACTTGGGATTAATTTTACATTACCACCGTAGGCATACTTCTACTCATTTATACGCTTCTGATTAGTAAAGGTAGAAATCAATTGTTCGATTAAAGGCTATTGAAATTGTCTAGTAATTTTAAACAAGCTGGTTAGTCGGTCTTAAGTGTTACTCCTCATTTTTGGATATTTCCTTGTTTTAGGGGCGAATGTTTGGAAGGCCATATCTCCGTAACAAAATGTTGTACACCCCATGTTCTTTGGTACTTTCCGCTCAGTTTGGTCCCATAAACACGCCCCTTAATTTGTGATGGACTTTTCAGAAACACCCTGTATAGGAAGAAGGCAAGTGTACAAAAATTTACTGATTGTCTTGTTCTTCGAGGTAAGTTGTCATTTTCACATTTCAATTATACAGGGTGTTTCTGATAAGGATGTTCATTGGGAAATAAATTTTGAGTCGAAATTATTCTATCTCCATTTTGCCGTCCGGGTTACTGTTTTCGAGTTATGATTTGAGTGTTTTAGAGATGACCCCTTAATTAAATTTGAAATCATTGTCTTTCAGTTTCTTAATTAAATTTAAATTGTCATACGTAAAATACTGACACCAATCTTAACTTGAAAACAGTGTCCCTTAGGGCGAAATGGAGATGGAAGTTATATTTTCGACTGAAAATTGATTTCCCAAAGAACATCCCCCTTAATTTATGGCAGACTTATCAGAAACACCCTAGCAGCTACAAGACGAGGTTTCTAACGCCCATTTCTTTAGAAAAATGAAAGCTTCTGTTATTTTGATCTTGACCCTAGTGGTGCTCTGTTCCATCGGTAAGTTACTTTCAAATCTGTCATTACAAGAGGTTTGGGGGAGAAAAAACAAGTTGGGAAACCAAAATATAAACCTCTCCGAGTCGAGACGTAATTAAGAGATTTTTCTTAAATAATTAAATAAATATAATTGATATTAATTATTTCAATCGTCATTTATTTAGCTTAATTATAGTTAAATCGCTTTAAGAAACTTTATTCCTAAAATCATTTTAAACAGCTATTGTTGACGTTTTGAATTCAAGCGTATGCCTCTTTAACAATTTTTGGTAATTTAGGGTATACTAGCTGTTACCCGCGGCGTCGCTCGCGTGTAATAAGAACTTCCATCAAAATGATACAAAGAATGGGTATATTTTACTGATGACTAATATTTTTTTAGCAACCTAGGAGCGAATGCACTCGGCGTTGCCCGTCAGCCCGTCGGGACATTTTTTATTACTTTTCACGCGGACATTATTCCATAAAGAAGGATTTTTTAGTTTTTGGCCGCCATTTAAAAAGATGGCAACAAATCGAACCCAAAAGACCATTCAGTCCGTCTATAGGTTAAAGGAAACCCGTGTACTAAATATCTGTGAAATCGGTTGAAACGCGCGGATTTTGTTGCATAGAGAAGAGTTTTTACATTTCTGGGCGCCATTTTTTAAGATGGCGTCGGATTGCAAAAATCTTTCTTAGTACGCGCCTACTACTTATGAGTAACGTTCCTGCAAAGTTTCAGCCTTCTGGTCTGGGGCAAGCGGTTTGGGCTGGGCGTTGATTATCAGTCAGTCTGTCAGTCAGTCAGTCAGGACTTTGATTTATATAGATATAGATAAGGCGATTTTGATTCACTAGAAATCATAAGAAAACTCGCAATCGCGTGAACCTTTGGTGGAAGCCCTGCCATTGGGTGGGGATAGACGTTTCTCGTAACCCTAGCCTATAGCCGCGTAAATCTTAACCCTAACGATGATAATGGAGTAGAATCCGAATATTGCTTTCTGCGAACACGTTTGCTCCGATTTGCCAACTGCGCACACGACGACAGACACACACACACACAGACCGACAGACACATACACACAGAGAAACGTCCAGTGTAATACCTCTCCGTGACGTCATCGTCACTCTGAGAGGTAAAACGTCACCACTCATTCCCATTGTATTACTTTAGCTACTGAAATGGTAAATGCTCTACCTGATGGTGGTCGACGTCCTTGCACGGAAGAATGGTGCGCCGAGGTATGTCGACTCAATGGAAAAGTAGGAGTTTGCGGTCCCGCTGCCACTGGATCTTGCCTTTGTTTGGATCATTGAAAATGTATAAAAAATTTGGAAATGTTGAATATTTCTGTATTGTAATCTAAAGCGAGAAAATAAAATTGAAAATGAGTTGAAATTTTTTTTAATTAAGTAGTTGAAAGTTCAATTTCCCCACTAGAAGCAGCATTTTTTTGCAACATATTAAATTAATGATGCTTTGTTGCAAAATGATAAGGCTGCAATGAAAAATTGAAAACATAAATATGTGTAAGGCAAGAGAAAGATATTGACTGGCTGTCAAGTTCTTGTCGATGTACGTTGGCCTCTTCATTGTTGCAGTAAGATGAAATGATACAGCTAGATAGCAATTGGCATGTACTCATTTTCATTGCTTGTTTCAAATATATATATATATATATATATATATACTAACATAAGTTTATAAGATATGTTCCATAAGTATGAGACTACCTATACTTTGTAATGCTAGAGACTTACAGCTCGAGATAACTAGTTCAAGAACGACGGAAACGAGAATTGAAGTCCTACACTCGGTTAATTTTGCAGGACTTCCATGTTCAAGTTCCATCTTCCTATTTAGTTAATCTGTACTAAGCCTTTGACAGCGCCTCACCAGGCCGCCCAGGCGTCGCTTTACGACGATCTAAATAGCTTATGAACTTATAATATTTGCAAGAATAAGATTAAATTGCACAAACACGTACATTTTGTTCATTTGTACAAACTTGTCAACCTTTTTAATACCAACTGATAAATGCCCGGTTAAAAAGATTGAGATAAAAGATGAAAGTATAGGTTGGTTATACGTCAAAGCTCAATTCACATTTTTATCGAAAACTACACAATATTATATTTATATTAAATGATTTGAATCAAGTTTAAAAAAATCCATTATATAATGAATATTTGGAATGCTTTATCAATCTGGATACGCATTCATAATTAATTATACTTTACCTCTTTTAATTATTAATGAAAAAGAAACAACAAAAAATCCGTGTCTTGTAAATCTGATTAAAAACGATTATAATAAATAACTAAACTAAGACCTATATTAATTACAATTATTATACAAAATGTTTAACGACTAATTTCTTTTTACAGAGTTTATGAAATTCACCTTAAAATGTATAGCACATGTTCTATTCATGTTCTTGTACACGTTTTTTCTTTAAAT
The DNA here is from genome assembly GCA_019434445.1 of Phalangium opilio. Taxonomy (NCBI): domain Eukaryota; kingdom Metazoa; phylum Arthropoda; class Arachnida; order Opiliones; family Phalangiidae; genus Phalangium; species Phalangium opilio. The sequence continues at coordinate 207,008 of JAEQBA010004472.1, read as the reverse complement.
TTCGTAAACCCTGTATTATAGCATTACATTAGAACTGAATGAGTCCAAGAATGACGTAATGAATGCGATTTTTGAGTCAGTTTAATAAGAGTTGATCAAATTACCCGCATTGTAAATTAAACGCAGACCCAGTGTTCTCCATTCACATCAGAGTTCGAAAAAAACCCAGCCTACCGGATTCTATTGGTTGGTTTTTAATTGTAGTAGTTGCGTGCATTGTAGAAATTGCAATTAAAAAGTCACTACTTAATTTAAAACTGTTTCATAAAAAATGTTACTAAATAATACATTTGAAGTTGAAACAATAAACATCTTAAGCTATCTTTAAAACTAAATTATTTTGGCATTTAAATTGGATCAAAATTGGATATATTAGTGATAGGTTGGTTTTATTAAGTGGGTTTTTTGGATTCGAACTCTGGTTTACACTAATGCACATAATGGCCACTTTCACACCTTACCTAGTTGTCAACAAGTGTTAACAATGTAAAGCTCATTTGCCCCGAACTTTACAACACTAGTATGGCCTTCCCTTACTACACAAAATTGTCGGTCACAATACACTTTTGTTCATTAATACACCCAAAATCTGGCATAAACGAAAATTTCTCACCCACCTTGACCTTTTGTACAGATTGAGAAATTAAACTTTACGATGAACCATTTTGATTTTTCGACATTCTTGGACGCATTCCGTCGAATATTTAAATCATGGGGATTTTGGGGGACAGATATGGAAGGGTATTTTTGGGGGACTCGTGAAAAGTGTATTTTTGGGGACTCATGAAAAGGGGATTTTGGGGGACTCATGAAAAGTAGATTTTGGGGGACTCATGAAAAGTAGATTTTTGGGGAGACATGAAAGGGGATTTTTGGGGAGACATGGAAAGGGGATTTTGGAGGACTCGTGAAAACGGGATTTTGGGGGACTCATGAAAACGGAATTTTGGGGGACTCATGAAAACGGAATTTTGGGGGACTCATGAAAACGAGATTTTGGGAGACTCATGGAAAGGGGATTTTGGGGGGGAGACTCATGGAAAGGGGATTTTGGGTGACACATGGAAGGGTATTTTGGGTGACACATGGAAGGGTATTTTGGGTAACACATGGAAGGGTATTTTGGGGGACACATGGAAGTTTATTTATATTTATGGATATAACTCAAAAGGAACCACGGTGAACTTATATCGCGCACCATTTTTATATTAAGGCACCACCTAGTAAAATTAACTGGAACAAAATGTGGTAATTCATTAACATTCAATTAGATTAATTAATAATTAAAACAAACATAATATAATACCTATGTAATATTTACAATACATAATATGCTAATTAAAGTTCATCATTATAACCAAATAATTGGATTTTTAAAAAACGTATTTAAAATGCTAATTGTCTTTACAAACATTAACATACAATTATAACTATCTAGGTTTTATTATTTAGTAGAACTTGAGCGGCAATCGGCGGCAATTTGGTATTGCGGCCTCATTTTTATAACACTCCCAACTCGTATCTATCATCAGCAATTGCAATTAATCGTACGTCACACACTTATATTGCAATATTAATTGCAGTTCACATTTAAAATAGGGTCACTAATGAACCTTTTACATTACGAAAATGTATAATTAAAAGTTATATCTAAGATTTAATTAAAAGTTTATAGTATTTTAAAAAATTATAAGAAAATCACGATCCGGTTTCTTTTACCGAAACCTTCGGCACCTTTCGACGTAATGGAAATCTATTAAATTTTAATAAATTGTTTCCGTTGTATGATGAGACGTTTCCATTTAAAACTCTCTTATGTTCCTTCAAAAGAAATCAACAATATTTGTCATTAAAACTGATGCATCGTGACAAATGAATGGTTTTCTCTATCAAGAAAGGTTCTGGTTAGCAGACGCCACTAAAACAATGGCGGATGGCGCAGAAGTCCTTGATTATTTTTAAGACTAATTAAATGTACTAATTATTAATTTATTTCTTGAATATTTTCCTTTTATATTTAGAAAAAGCAGCCGTTCTTTTAAGGTATAATCAAGAAGTGATGTCTAGTTTATTAGGGAGAAGGCATAAATTCGCCACATTTGTAATCTAGGTCCGGAGTTAATCCCCCCCCCCCCACCGCCTCTAAATTACAACCAGCATCTCACTGGTTCTTAATTTATTTTTTGAATATTTTCCTTTCATATTTAGAAAAAGCAGCCGTTCTTTTAAGGTATAATCAAGAAGTGATATCTAGTTTATTAGGGAGAAGGTATAAATTCGCCTCCACATTTATAATCTAGCTTTATCTCCAGTAGCCTGTCCGGAGTTAATCCCCCCCCGCCTCTAAATTACAACCAGCCAGCATCTCATTGGTTCTTAAAAACTCGTGCACGTCAGCGCGGCGACGCGAATGACGAAAATTACAGTCAAACTTTTCCGACTGAGGAGAGGCGGCGAAATTGCCCGGGGCCTCATTTTACGTCCCCCCTTTTATTTTGAAAGGGGGACTGGGACTATGGCGCGCGAATACTTAGGCATCTTATACCTACTCCCTAATAAACTAGATATCACTTCTTGGTATAATGTTATGTTACCTGAACTTTTCGTTTAAGTGTAAAGACATTAACAAACCTGCTGTAATTTTTCATTTGAATCTGCAGGTAATTTAGGATGTTGGTTATTGAAGAAATACTTCGTAATTGAAGTTTGACTTTCGCCATCTTGTTTCCAATTCGGAATCGATGACTTTAAACCCTTTTTTCACAATTAATGAAATTCTTTTTTCAAACCACATTCTGAACTTTGAACTTTGACCTTCAAATTAAAAAATTACCGTTTGTTTGACCTTCCAACTGGCCAAACCCGTTCCAATTTGCTTTTTTCTAGTTCGTAAATCCTTCGAACCGGAATTTTTCTTCTCCGGACTACAATTTTCAAGCAGCCAATCGTGAACCTTGTTGCTTCGTGTTTCATTTCCGAAGAAAAACGACACGTCCGAACCATGACGCTTGTGTAATAAAACGGTTACGTCTTGGTTTTCACTGGCAACAGTTGTGGCAACGGGTTGAAGAATTCGAAGTGAATTTGAAGACTGCGTCGGTGTAGCTAGTACATTAGCTTTGTTTTCAATTTCAGCCGAATTGTTTGTCAGTTTAGGGTTCATGTGTTTCCTAATTGTCTCCTGATTGAGACGTTTTAGTCTGACTTGAAGCTTCTTACATTGTCTGAGTAGGAGATCCGATTGATAAGAAATACCTGCAATACAATTTAATTTCGAAGAATGATTGAACACGAGTGACGATTGCGTGTGATGTGCAATGAAATGTAATGAAGTATTTATCCACTTGCAAATATACTAAGTTGAGCAATATTTCGGATGGCAAAGAAATAATATAGAATTCATGCTTTCCGTCTAAAGCTGATAGATTTAAAGAATGCATTGCAATTAGTGTTCCTATGGCATCCCATGAGTTAAGCAAAAATTCATAAATTCCTTATAGGAAAAATAGGAATTTTGTTTGATCCGGAATTATAGGATTTTATAGGAGAAAAAAACGTGTCTTTTTATAGGAAAATATAACCTGACTAAAATTGCTCATATCTCATATATAACACTATTTTGGCTTAAATTATGTAGATAAATAGTTATCTTTAAGAGAAGTGTACAGCACAAAACGGGATAATTGTAACAAGATTCTTCCCAACATCATTCCCAACATTTATTATAAACCGAATCACATACGCGATGTAAATAGTTCCCCTCATCATTTCATTACTCTATTAAAGGGAGCCCACTCTTAAATTTAAATTCCTTATAGGAAAAATAGGAATTTTTTTCTGGAATTATAGGATTTTATAGGAGAAAAAAATGTGTTTTATAGGAAAATATAGGACTAAAAATGCTCATATATAATACAATTTTGGGGCTTAAACTATGTAGAAAAATCTCAAAAAGTAAAAAATAAATTGGATTTTACTTTGAAAACTCAGAAGAACTTAATTAAAATATAATATAATATATAAAAAATCCTAAGCGAGCTCCGCAATTTCGATGTCTAGTCAAACGTGATCTCGATAAAAAAAAGATAAATTTTTATAAATTTGATGCTAAACTATACGAAAACTTCGACTAAGTCAAAAATATAGGATATTATAGGACCTTTCAAGAAATTATAGGATAATATAGGACTGGTTCAAAAATATACGAATTTATAGGAATTATAGGACCGGTGGGCTCCCTGCTATTAGCCCTGCTTAACTATTGCCAAGGCACATGCATGCGATTGTGTGTTAATTTTTGTCCCAGCCACGTCAAGACAATCAAGGTTTGTAATTGGTTAATTGATTGCTGTATTGGGATTTAGTAAACACAAAACAGTTATAGTTAATTCACCCTAGCACGGTGTGATAGTTATGTACCCATCTTAATTAAGTTTGATGAGCGGGAGAGCAAATTAACAAAAATGGTGCCATGAGCCCGGGAAGAATAATTCATATTACATAACTAAAGTATTAAGATGATACTTCTATTATCACCCCCTTCTGATTTAACTCAATAATTAACAAACCCAAGGCCTAGTGTAAATTTTAAAGGAATAATATTAAACCTTATTGGAAATATTTATAGGCACCAATTTATTTCAATTAGGTATTATATAATTCATAGGAAAATTTCGCCGTTTTAAAATTATTTTTTCTTTTCCTTTTCCTTTAAATTTCAGTTTTTTTTTCCAGAATTATCAACTGGATAGCAATTTTCTTTATTCATCAAAGAATGATATTTTAGAGTTTCTAGGAATAAATAAACCCCGCGACATCGCGGCGCCGGATTGTTTATTGACTTTGGTATGATCCGAACTACTTTCTCACGACGCAGTAATATTTGTCTAGCAGACGATATGCGCATTCCACTTTTAGAACGTATCGGATTATTCTTGTCGCCGCCACGTGTTTCCGACGACTTTGTTTCTGATTGGTCCATTGCTGATACTGATATACGAAGATGCTCGCATCGTCAACAAACTTGCTCCACCAATATGGCATTAATTTTCAATGTTTTTGGCAAATTTTCTAAAATAAGCAATAATAACAATAATCCTCATTATTTTTTCATTATCTTTAAAAATTAATATTCGTTTTAACATTTAAATCATAAGATAAAACGGTGAAATAATTAAATCAAGCCAAGGCTTAAGATACAGAGAAAAATATCCGGGATAAGCTTAATTTAAGCCTTGTCACGATTTAGTATTTCCCCCGTTATAAGCTTTATGATTTTTAATTAGTGTGGATTATTGCTTTAAAATGTACCTAACAACTGCCAATTAAATTAACCAAAAACGTTGAAAATTCTTGCCAAATTTGAACAAGTTTGGAAATGTCTACAATATATTCATGCTCATGCGCAGATCGTTCGTTTCATCAATAACTGACCAATCAGATAACACTAACAATAGTGGGGCCAATCAGAGAACGCTAAAAATAGAATACTCTATAATGGGCTAATCAGAGAACACTAACAATAGATTATAATGGGCCAATCAGAGAACGCTGAAAATAGAATACTCTATAATGGGGCCAATCAGAGAACACTAACCATAGATTACTCTCTAATGGGCTAATCAGAGAACAATTACAATAGATTATAATGGGCCAATCAGAGAACGCTAAAAATAGATTATAAAGGGACCAATCGGAGAACACTAACAATAGATTATAAAGGGACCAATCAGAGAACACTAACAATAGATTATAAAGGGACCAATCAGAGAACACTAACAATAGATTATAAAGGGACCAATCAGAGAACACTAAAAATAGAACACTTTATGAACAGACCAATCAGAGAACACTAACAATAGATTTTAAAGGGACCAATCGGAGAACACTAGCAAGGACCAATCGGAGAACAATAGCTAGGACCAATCAGAGAATGCCAACAAGAGATTTTAAAGGGACCAATCAGAGAACACTAACAATAGATTTTAAAGGGACCAATCGGAGAACACTAGCAAGGACCAATCAGAGAATGCTTACGAGAGATTATAAAGGGGCCAATCAGAGAACACTAATATTACGCTAATATTATAAAAGGACACCAGATTGGGCACAAAACCCTTGGTGAACTTAGAAAAACGTCAGAGCGTCGCGTTTGGGGAATAGTCGGTGCTCGTATGGAGGTCTGAGAAAATATCGCTAACATTGTGGAATGCATGTGTTACGTATAACTTTTACATTTAGAAGATCTTCTACGCTTATTTAATCTAACCTTCTACGGGGCTCTTGACGACATCAACCGTTAGATACCATATCTTAAGTGACAATGATCGCCTGACATCAAGAAGAAAGTGATGATAAAAAAGATCAAAAGAGCAGACGACATAAACTAACGAAAACTTGCATAATTTCAAAAGAAAATTTGAAAATATTTCCGAGATTTCAAGCAAAGTGAATTGCATTGCAATTGCCTCGAAATCACTAAACCCGTGCATTGCTAAACTATATTAATTAATGTTCAGTGTAAGCCAGAATATTGATCAATGTATGTAGCAGACAATTCTTAATAGATTACAGTAAAGCACATGCGTAGGATAAATAAATCCAAATTAAAAATTTAATAATATACCTGTATCATTAAAAACAAAATTTAAATAACTCTTAAATAAAAAATAAACAAATTAAACATTACATCGACTAATCATAATGTTTTTGTCAAATTCAAATTCAAATATTTTAACTTAAAACGATAAGAATTACAATAAATCATCGGCACAGACCTGATTTTAGTCTCTGGTACTGTTGATTTCTCTGTCGGACGGAGAAGGAATACAAATGGGAAGATTTCTTATCATCTTGTTTCGGATTTCGATATGTGACACTAAACTTTAAGATTGACTCTCGATTTCTCAATTGATGCGTGAGACCCTTGGACCGTACGAGTAAAACGGCTTCCGCAGTATGACAATAATGTTCGTAATTGCTAATAGTCTTTGAAATTTGAGCGGAATTTATCGAGAGATTTGTTAACGGAACAACGCTTGAACTTATAAGCGGCGAACAAACATCGAGATCTTCGACCATATCGTAAATTGAAAATGCGACATTCGCGTCCGATGGTAATCTACTAATACGTCTCATTGGATACTTCATTCTAGTTTCGCGAGAATTAACATCCTGATCAGCGGGGACAAGATTTAACATTCTCATAAATGGGTTAGTGTCAATACACTCTTCGTCAGGTTCGGGGGAAGAAGGTGGCGCGTCGTATTTAAAGTTAACTTTATCTTTATCTTGAAGTTTTTTAATCGTATGATTCACTTTATTGGAAGTAGCGGAGGACTTTTTATGGGAAGGTTTGTACGCGCCGCATCCTTTCGAAGTGTAAGCGCTTCTAAGGAGTCTTTGATCGGAAGAGCTCTTCGACGGAGAGCTATTGTTACTCGTATTGCTTAATCTCTTGTTGTTAAACCTAAAATTAAAATTAAAATTAAAATTAGAATTAAAATTAAAATTAAAATTAGAATTAAAATTAAAATTCAACTGTCTGGGGTAGAAACCATGTTGGGGTTGGGGTTGAGGGGAATTAAATGATACCTACACTTGTTTATCGTTAGCTAGTTTTTGTTGCCTTCTCGCTTCTTTTACACTTGCAGGACTTGGTCTGCTTTGAGAAAATTCTAAAGATAATTAGATTAGAACAGAGTTTATTTTTTAATAAGAAATTCGTTCCACGAAGATTGATTGCGTTTGAAAAATAATTGGAGGTAATTCTCACCTATTGAATTATCTGAAGGTTTTCTTTTTCTACCATTTACCTAAAAAAAGGTTTACAAAAAACAGTACGTTAATTTATTTCGGAAAATTATAATGGAGATCATTTTTGATTTTAATACAAAGGGTAAAACGCGTTTTTGATGGATAAACGAAGTTGTAACGTGTTTTTCATTGGAAAACCGAGGTGTAACGTGTTTTTGATCGAAAAACCGAGGTGTAGCGTGTTTTTGATAGAAAAACCGAGGTGTAGCGTGTTTTTGATAGAAAAACCGAGGTGTAGCGTGTTTTTGATCGAAAAACCGAGGTGTAGCGTGTTTTTGATCGAAAAACCGAGGTGTAGCGTGTTTTTGATCGAAAAATAGAGGTTTAACGTGTTTTTGATCGAAAAATAGAGGTGTAACGTGTTTTTGATAGAAAAACCGAGGTGTAGCGTGTTTTTGATAGAAAAACCGAGGTGTAGCGTGTTTTTGATCGAAAAACCGAGGTGTAGCGTGTTTTTGATCGAAAAACCGAGGTGTAGCGTGTTTTTGATCGAAAAATAGAGGTGTAACGTGTTTTTGATCGAAAAACCGAGGTGTAGCGTGTTTTTGATAGAAAAACCGAGGTGTAGCGTGTTTTTGATTGAAAAACCGAGGTGTAGCGTGTTTTTGATCGAAAAATCGAGGTGTATCGTGTTTTTGATGGGAAAACCAAGGTGTATCGTGTTTTTGATGGGAAAACCAAGGTGTATCGTGTTTTTGATGGGAAAACCAAGGTGTATCGTGTTTTTGATGGGAAAACCAAGGTGTATCGTGTTTTTGATGGGAAAACCAAGGTGTATCGTGTTTTTGATGGGAAAACCAAGGTGTATCGTGTTTTTGATGGGAAAACCAAGGTGTATCGTGTTTTTGATGGAAAAACCAAGGTGTATCGTGTTTTTGATGGAAAAACCAAGGTGTATCGTGTTTTTGATGGGAAAACCAAGGTGTATCGTGTTTTTGATGGGAAAACCAAGGTGTATCGTGTTTTTGATGGGAAAACCAAGGTGTATCGTGTTTTTGATTGGAAAACCAAGGTGTATCGTGTTTTTGATTGGAAAACCAAGGTGTATCGTGTTTTTTATTGGAAAACCAAGGTGTATCGTGTTTTTGATTGGAAAACCAAGGTGTATCGTGTTTTTGATTGGAAAACCAAGGTGTATCGTGTTTTTGATTGGAAAACCAGGGTGTATCGTGTTTTTGATTGGAAAACCAAGGTGTATCGTGTTTTTGATTGGAAAACCAGGGTGTATCGTGTTTTTGATTGGAAAACCAAGGTGTATCGTGTTTTTGATTGGAAAACCAAGGTGTATCGTGTTTTTGATTGGAAAACCAAGGTGTATCGTGTTTTTGATTGGAAAACCAAGGTGTATCGCGTTTTTGATTGGAAAACCAAGGTGTATCGCGTTTTTGATTGGAAAACCAAGGTCACGTGTATCGCGTTTTTGAGTGGAAAACCAAGGTGTATCGCGTTTTTGATGGGAAAACCAAGGTGTATCGCGTTTTTGATTGGAAAACCAAGGTCACGTGTATCGCGTTTTTGAGTGGAAAACCAAGGTGTATCGCGTTTTTGATGGGAAAACCAAGGTGTATCGCGTTTTTGATGGGAAAACCAAGGTGTATCGTGTTTTTGATGGGAAAACCAATGGTAAAATGTGTTTTGGATTGAAAAACACGATATAGTGTTTTTTTGATTGAAAACACGTTATACCTGTCCTCGGTTCCAAGAAGCAGTGTTTAAATATTGCAGGATAGTGCTTTAAGAGAGGACTGTGGTAATTTTACCACGGTAATCTAAACACTCAAATTCTACAATCGCGTAAAACCATAAATACCCACAAATTATAACATAATTAAATTTTTGTCAATATTTGAATCAGTAATTTACAATGGGAATTACCATTTATAAAAATTACGGTAACTTAATTCACATCTCAAGTATACCCAATGATGTAGATCAATAAATTTCAAAATTCACAAACACTTGCAAATTTAAGATATACCCTCATAAGATTAGATAATGTTAATAAACACACTATCGAAGCTATCGATCTATATGTACCATCCATTTTTTGCCGATTGCTGTAGTGTATTTTATCATATTTAATTTTTGTTCAAGAGTGGTAGGAAATTTTCAAGTTTGATATAATGATCCTGTGATCCTGGTTTTGTTTTCTCAAGGGGGTCGGAATTGGAAAATTTTAACCCCCCCCCCCCCACAAACACTTTTCTTGATTGCGACGCCATCTGGTGGTGATACTAGCAAACTGTCGAGTACTTACTTGAACTTTTTTCCTTTCCGGCGGAACATTTGTCGTCGGTATATTGCAGAGAAATGAATCATTTGATAGATTAAAAACTGCGTATGACCCATCTTTGTTCTGAGCTAGTCTGAAGGTCCTGCAAGAGTCAAGGCAGACAAGTGGGCCAAACAATTAGTTTCTGGCAGAAAATGACAAAGTAGTATAGAAATAGGGGTTTCAGAGCACAATTACAAGGGAAGAGGCACAAAATTGCTTTCCACAATTTTCCCTTCCACTGATTCTTTGTCAGGAACCAATCAGAACTCGTTAACACTGAGGGCGGAGCTAAAACTAGCCTTTGTCGGGAACCAATCAGAACTCGTTAACTTCGAGGGCGGAGCTAAAACTAGCCTATGTCAGGAGCCAATCAGAACTCGTTAACACTGAGGGCGGAGCTAAAACTAGCCTTTGTCAGGAGCCAATCAGAACTCGTTAACACTGAGGGCGGAGCTAAAACTAGCCTTTGTCAGGAGCCAATCAGAACTCGTTAACACTGAGGGCGGAGCTAAAACTAGCCTTTGTCAGGAGCCAATCAGAACTCGTTAACACTGAGGGCGGAGCTAAAACTAGCCTTTGTCAGAAACCAATCAGAACTCGTTAACGTTGAGGGCGGAGCTAAAACTAGCCTTTGTCAGAAACCAATCAGAACTCGTTAACGTTGAGGGCGGAGCTAAAACTAGCCTTTGTCAGGAACCAATCAGAACTCGTTAACACTAAGGGCGGAGCTAAAACTAGCCTCTGTCAATGTCAAGCTTAGCAGGCCAGCCAACTCCACACCTCAATTATGGGAGCATCTAGTGGCATTTGTTTAAACTAAACCACAGCTTAGATTTGATTTAAGTTCCCTTCAAAGGGTGATGAAAGACTTAGTAGGGTGTATTTGTATTTCTTCTGTGGAAAACAATTGTTTTTCTCTTATTTACTCTTTGTCTTGGTGGGAAATATCAGCCAACAAAGGTGTACAACATATTTTAGACTGTGATACCAACTCCCTTATATTAGCAACTTCTCAGAATAATTTCAACAACCCACAGAAAAACATCATTCAGTGCTTAAAAAAAAACCCCAGGCCCTTCCCTGTCCCGAGTCGGCCACATAGTAGTGGCGCCATCTGCTGTGACCAAAAAAAACCCTGAAATTTTACTAAACCATGGTTAAGGACTAAAAAATAAAACCATTTCAACCACCCACAGAGAAACATCATTCAGTGCTTAAATAAATAAAAAACCCTGGGCCTTCCCTGCCCCAACAGCCACATAATAGTGGCGCCATCTGCTGTGGCCAAAAAAAAACCCCTGAAATTTCACTAAACCATGGTTAAGGACTAAAAAATAAAACCATTTCAACCACCCACAGAGAAACATCATTCAGTGCTTAAAAAATAAAAGCCCAAGCCCTTCCCTAAGTTCCCTGTCCCGAGTCGGCCACATAATAGTGGCGCCATCTGTTGTGGCAAAACAAAAACCCTGAAATTTCACAAAACCATGTTCAAGGACTAAAAAAACCATAGAACAACTTAATTTTAACAATATCTACTAGAAATATCATTGCAATGTCACACCCTTGCTTGGTGTGTCACCAAGCTAGTCCGAGACTTCTGGGAAATACAGCACGGCCCCATAATAAACTCCCATCGTTCACGATAACCACAACATAACCAACTTTCAAACTAAACAAAAATTGAGTGGAATACACCCTTGAGTTATAAACCTCATTATTTCATAATATTACGAAACATTAAGGGATTTACAAGTACATTTGATAATTGGTACAGGACAGTGTTTTCTAATTATACTTGAACATTAAAATGGAATTTGTCTAATTTTAATATAAATTTAATTTTAATTCCTTATTACCATAATTTATTTCTTTAAAATATTAAACAAAATTCCTCAAACAAACAAACAAACAAAAAAAATTAAGAAAATTTTTTAATGTGGCAAAGATAAGTGCTTATGAAGTTATGACCTATAAAGGGGGTCATCCATAAAACGACAAATTTTCTCATCTAAAAACGCCACAAAAAATTTATCAGATTAGCCAAGGCTTAACGTAAAACTTGTCACGTAATACGATGACTATAATAATTAACCCTTGCGTTATAAACACGAAATTACTTTCAAAACATTTGATAAGATAATTAAAAAAGAAGAAATCGTAATTTCAAAAATTTTAAAGGGTAAAATTTCAACAAAAACCAAAAATTTCGTTGGTGCTAACTTACATTATGTTGAAAAACTTGAAGTTTCCGTTCCGTTGCCACTAGGATTCGAACACTGAAACTTTATGGAGCAACCAGCACAATTCAGCCCAATGCCCGCCAAAACGTTACACTCTCTCCATGTTTCAAAAATATACTTTAAATGTCGAGGTATATTTAATTACTCAAACTTATTTCCTTGTTAAAATCTAAAACTAGAAGAAGACAGCGTAATTTTACGTATGGTTAACGCACAATACGATACACTTTCCAAGGCGGATTCGTCCGTCACCGATATTGCGGGAAGTGAAAATACATAGTGTGAGTGGCGCTGCAATCGTATGCACAGCGCAAGGCTAGGGAAGTTGGGATTGGGAAATTTGTATTTCACAAGTTCTCAAAGGACCATTGGTACGTACTACGTACAATACTTGGAAATTGGCTCTTTGCCAGGAAGTATGGCGCATAAACCTCAAGGCCATATAAAGGATAGGGGGGAAGAGAATGTGTACACCCCATGTTTAAGATAAATAAATTACTCATAGCTAGCTCAAACACACGTACTTAAATGCAATGTAATTTATCTTTATGAGCAACTTCAGATATGTGATATTTTTAGAAGTTTACATTTGAAAATGTGAAACCCCACATGATAAACACTATTTTTCCAAGCAAGATTTTCCTTATTTCCTAGGAAAAATTAACGCCACAATAAGCAGACGATTTAAGAATAATAAGCCAGTGCCATCTATCATTGAAAAAAAAGTGCTTCGAAAATGATATGCACAAAATATTTGTATTCAGAAACGAATCCTTAATAACCAGCTACATTAACCCCAAAAAAAAAAATATTTTTTGTTCAAAAATTTACATAGAGGACACTCAAAAACGTACATGACAAGACGAACAAGCAGACTACGCGGCCTAAGAATTAAACTCAGTATCTAGTCATATTAGTCCATGGTTTTTCAAGTAGATAATGGTTGCTTATTTTCAGTTCGTTCCTGTAAATTCTGTTGTCGTCTGCTTGTTCTTCATTTGTCTCGATCTCGAAACAAAGGAAGGTCGATACCGACAAATCTTTTTGAAAACTCAAGTTACGATTGTAAGTAAAAAAATAATATTTTAATTTAATAATTTGGGAACAAATCTTCTTCACAAATTGAATCTCGATGCTAAAATTCAGAAAGCACCTTCAAACTAACTCATCTCCCTATGCATGATACAACTTTCTCGCTATCTTAAGTTCATTAAGCCTTGGAAGCGGCATCGTGAATAACCGTCGTGTAGTAATAGTCGCGCTAACATTCGAAGCTACTAGGCCTAGTTAAATATCTTCAGATTTATGTTATTTGTCATTGAAAAACACATAAATTTTTAATAAAAGTATAAAACACTTTCTTTGTTTAGGAACAAATTGGGTTACGTAATTAAAAACAAAATGGCTAATGTTGTGCCATCAATGTCAAACTACGCTAAGCGTATGGCAAGGCTTAGTGCTCAAATATTTGTAGAGGTTTCGCGACCAACGAAGAAAAGATCCATGAAAGTTGTGAAAATGTTTAGTGAAAAACCAATGGACTTAAGAACTGAAATCATAAACTGGTACCCGCCTCATCCTCAGATTTCGATTCTAATGAAAAGATTACGCGAACATGGCCTTTTCAGAGATGAACATGAAGATTTTCGCGATGAAATGTTTAGGTTAAGAGCACTCCGAGGGAAGGCCCCACCCAAAAAGGGCGAGGGTAAAAAAGCCCAGTTGTTGAAAAAGACAGATTCATAGCTACTAAGTGTAATCTAATCAAAACTTGAAAGTCAAGATTATTCACGGAAACGATCCTTACACCATTTCAAAATAAAAAAATTGTATTACGCATAGAAATAAAAAATATTATTATCTTCAAATGGTGTCAATATTTATCATCTATACCTTTATCTTACACTCAACTTTGCATCTCATTGTCATGGCGGCGGTGTAATAAGCTGTGCCTTAAAGGGAAAGTTTAGGTAACATAACATTATACCTTAAAAGAACGGCCTTCTAAATATAATAGGAAAAATAAATGAACCCTTATTAGAAAATAATTAGCATTTAATTATTCTTAAAAAATCAAGGAGTACTGTGCCATTCGCCATTGTTTTAGTGGCGTCTGCTATTCAGAACCTCTTACTCCTACATGATTGGTGCAATTCTCACAGGTTGAGAGAGGTAAGGGGTAAGGTAGGTTCTGGGTAGCAGACGCCACTAAAACAATGGCGGCGCAGTAGACATCGATTCGTTTTTAAGAGTAATTAAATGCAAATTATTTTGTATTAAGAGATTATTTATTTATTTTTTTAATATTTAATTCCTTTTATATTTAGAAATAGGTCGTCTTTTAAGGTATAATCAAAAACGGATTTATGGGATAAGAACGTCGGAGATAGCGAATTCACTCCCCATCCTCGCATACTATATTGAGAAACTTCGTCTGCTTATATTTTGACTCCACCCACAAATTCTGTATATAGCTACTTCTAGAGATCGAATTTGTGGGTGGAGTCAAAATATAGGCAGACGAAGTTTCTCAATAAAGTATGCGAGGATGGTACTAGAGGCTAAAGCTATGATCCAACGTTCTTATCCCATAAATCCGTTTTTGGTATAATGTTATGTTACTTGGCCTTTCCCTTTAAGAAATAGGTACATACTTTTCACTGAAGGGAATTTCCGCAGTGTTGTCAGGAATTTTGTAAACCCAATAGGCAGGTAGTACTAAACTAACTTCGTAAAATTGCACTGACATTAAAAGCTGAGATAGGGGGGGGGGGATTTTTCTCTAGCCCCTTTTAGCAAAAACTATATTGTTACATTATAGGTCTATCATGTGAGTACAGTTACTTTTGGTTTACTATCAAAGTAGATAAATCATTTCCTGCACGTATTAAAAACGGATAACAAATACGAAATCCGGTGAGATACGGGTATAAAAACAACATTTTTTAATTATCTGCAAATACCTTTGCTCATCGGAAGTAGCTGATGATTTGAATATCTAAACGCGAATGATTTCACTAGGAATTTTCAATGTTCCATCATTTGGGAACTGAACAACAAACTGCAGGCCACTAAATGTCTTCATTCGTTAACCTTGATTTTATTGTACATCATTTGTAACCATTTCACCGAATTCGAAGAAGTTTGCTGAAGCTGTGATAAAAATCAACAGATATGGCTGAACATTGGACGACTTTGCACAAACTGGCTGAAAATGAGGACGCAGAAACGGTCGCTAATTTGCTTGACGATGAGGAAATTGCGGCGAATTTGAACACAAAGGATCGGTATGGCCAGACTCCATTGTTTGTTGCAGCCCAATGTCGTAACGCAGGCGTGATCAAAGTACTAATAAGTATGGGGGCTCGAGTTAATGAGGCCAGAGAGGACGGTGCGACACCGATATGGCAGGCTGCTTACAACGGAGACATAGAAGTCTTGCAGGCATTACTGGATGAAGAAACTAATCATTTCCAGCCTAATAACAATGGCGCTACACCAGTATTCGTGGCCGCACAAAATGGCCATGAAAAAGCGATTGAAATACTTTATTCCCACGGTGCCAATGTAAACACACCGAATAATGCAGGCGCTACACCTTTGTATGTGGCTTGCCTTAATGGACACAAACGTGTACTGCAGACCCTGTTATCACACGGTGCGAGTGTAAATGAAGCGACACACGATGGTCGTACACCTTTACTGATGGCGGCTTTAAATGGCCATTTTGAAGTTGTAGTAGCCCTCCTGAAAAGTAGAGCCGATCCTAATGCTGCAATGGAAAACGAAGCTACTCCACTGTACTGGGCTTCCTTTAAAGGGCACAAGGACATTGTGAACGCGTTGTTAGACTATGGTGCTGATGTAAACGTCGCGCGGATTGACGGACGTACACCCCTTCACGCGGCAACTTATAACGGACACTCGGATATCGTTACAACGCTTTTAAGTAGAGGCGCGGATATTGAAGCTATCGACAAAGATGGTGACACGCCATTACACGATGCAACGACACTGAAACGCAAGGATATCATCGACATCTTGATTTTAACAGGAGCAGATTGTTACGCGACTAACAAAAACGGCCGTACTCCCACGGACATAATGGATAACGGGCCGGATATCGAACCGTCCCAACCGTCAGAAGATTACGAGCGAACAATGGAGGCTGTCAACGAAGTATTGAGACTAACAATTGAGGGCGATAACCAAGACGAGATTGAAACGATGCGTGAAAGACTTTCGCTGTTAAACGAGCAAGTTGCCAAGTTAGTCGACTTGCTGAACAACGTTCATATAACGAATGAAGAATTCATAACCCAGAAGGATGAAGAAATTGCAAAACTTCGTGGGGAAAACAAGGGGCTAGTTTCAAAGCTTATCGTTATGAAAAGGCTTATGTCCATGAAGGAAGAAAAAAAGAAAGCCGAAGAAGAAAAGAATATTCAGCTTCTGGAGATCGTTCGGCAACTACGAGAAGTGACTAAGGAACGCGACAAAGAGGTTGAAAGTTTAAAGGTCATTATAAAAGGGTTGGAAGCGCGGGTTCAAGAGCTAACTCGGTCTAATACCGACCTTGCTACGTTAACGTTGGTTCTAGCTACCGCCAATCGAGCTAAGGACTTCGAGATTGAGAGGTTGACTAATATTATAATTAAACTCAGAGGAGACACTAAAAATATAGTATTTTCTCCAGTGAACATATTGAACAATAATTTTGGTAATTACGCAGGGACAACTGAGTTAGCTTATGCTTAAAATTATCTTAGGGACGTTCCATTGTTTTGCTTATAGCTTTGGATATCGTTAAAAATGAAATTTCAAACAATTATTGAATGCAATATATAATATAACAATATACTGTAACATATTATTATATAATAAAATATCTAAAAAAAATTGAATTTTTTACCTCTCCGTGTGACGTAGTCCAGGAGAGGTTCTGTAACGGCCGTGTCTGTCTGTGTGTCTGTCTGTCTGTGTGTGTGTGTGTCTGTCTGTCCGTTGTTACACCCACGTGACCGCGTTCGCAGTTTGCGTATCGGAGCAAACGTGTTCGCCATTTCCGAACTGCTTTCACAGTCACGGAAATGGCTCCTCTACTTGAGTTCTCACACCACCAATCTTCTGGTCTTTGTCCATACCACACGGACACTAGTCTGTTCTTTCTGGCTGCTAATCACCACCATCTTCTGGTCTTCGTCCATTCCACGTGGACACCAGTCTGTACATACTGGCTTCTAATCACCACCATCTTCTGTTCTTTGTCAATCCCACATTGACACCCGTCTGCACTTACACTGCCTTCTAACACCACCATCCACTGGTCTTCCGTCTATTCCACATAGACACCAATCTGTATCATTGGCTTCTACTCCATTATCATCGTTTGGTTTTAGGATATACGCGGCGATCAGCTAGGGTTACGAGAAACGTCTAGCCTCCCTAAGGTAGGATCGCTACCAAATGTTTTCGCATTTGCGGTTTTTCCTTACTATTATAATGGAAACGAATCGTATATATACCCCAAAATTTGAAGAAAGCGGGAAGAGGGGTACCCTTCACTTTAAACGTCAATATTAGCAAAGTTTGAGAAGATAATAAGTATAACTTTATTTTAAACGATTTAACTATTATTAATGTTAATTATTGAAGATTAAAATAATTAAAAATAATTATATTTATTTAAATATTAAAGATAAACCTCTCGTGCAAAGAGAGAGATTATCATTGCCTCCTATATCTACCAAGGCCCGTGCATGCGATATATTTCCTTCATTGCCTCCTATATCTATCAAGGCCCGTGCATTGTGATATATTTCATTCATTGCATAAACATAAGCGAGATTGTTTTGGGAAAAAAATACTGCTTCCACTAATGCGTTTATACTCCTTGTTACTGTTGTATAGAGTAATCATGATAAAAGCTTAAAAAATTACGAGAGGACAGACCTTTTTTATCCTCATTCAAAAATATTTTTTGGTGCTAAGACTGCTTTAAAAAATCCAAACGGTTAGGCATTGGTAAAAAAGACAAATGATATTTTTCAAATCTTATGAGATAACGCCCACCTAGTTGAAAATTGCCGTTTTCTATCCGCGGGAGCCATTCCTTATGAGAATTTCGATGCTAGTAGGTTGTCAATTAAACTACCGGTATATTATTGTTGTTGGAAATTGGATATTAAGTCAAATTAAGTGGTTGTAAAGAGCCAGCAGGTTTTTGCCACTTCTTTTTGTGAGTATTTGATTTTTATATGTAAAATGGAGGAAGATAATGTTGAGAGTAAGGATGAAATGCGGAAGCGCAAAGCGCGGGAAAGGATGAGGGCAAAAGGTCGACGTTTTCATTGGATACTTAAGGTTATATAATCTTCTCGACACGGAGAGGTAATATTTTGGTTTTCCCGACTTGTTTGTATATACGCAAAGAGAATATACAAATTCTCTATGATTATATCAACATTACAAGAATTATTTCGGAAACATAAACTAAAATAAAACTTACATGTCTTGTTAAGGTTCTCTTCAAATATTTCTTAACAACTTTTAATTAAAGGGGCTGTTCGACCCCCTCTCCTTTTTTACCCACCCGCTATGCTAAGCTCTATGAGGAAGATCGTCGTTTGTCCCACGGTCCGAACTGCCCCTTTAAACTAAGAAAATTAATAACATAAACACGACACGTTATCTTCCCATAATGTATCTCACTCGACGAGTCTTTAAGTTCTAAACTGTATTGTTAGCAGAGGACGTTGGCAAAAACTATTAATTATACTAAAGCTAAACCCCTAACGAAAAAATATTTATGGGCATTTTCACAGCCTACTTAGTCTCAAAAATTGTTCCGTTTTACCAAATCATGTGGACCTTCAATAAGCGCAGTGTTTCACAATATAATATGATGTTATTGGTTTAATGGCGTTGCTACGCTACCTCGAGTCTCTTACTTCCTACCTTACCCTTACCTCTCTCAGCCTTATAATACAACCAATCCCGCAGGGGTAAGAGGTTCGATTTAGCAGAATCCACTAAACCAACGGCGGCGCTGTAGTCCTCGTTTTTAAGACTAATTTAATGCTAATTATTTTGAAATAAGAGATCACTTATTTTTTCTTAATATTTTTCCTTTTATATTTAATGTATAATGTTACGTTACCTGAACTTTTCCTTTAAGTTCAATATGCCCCGCAAGTGGCATAGGTTATAATGTGTAGTAATATATTCGCGCTAATGTTCGAAGCTATAGTTAAACATATTCAGATTTATGTTGTTAACCATATCAAATTTTGAATAAAACCCTTTTTTCGTTTATGAACAACTTGGTTACATAATTTAACAAAATGGCGAATGTTGTGCCATCAATGTCCAACTACGTTAAGCGTATGGCCAGGCTGAGTGCGCAAATATTTGTGGAGGTTTAGCGACCATCGAAGAAAACATATATGAGAGTTGTGAAAATGTTTAGCGAAAAGCCAATGGACTTAAGAACTGAAATCGTAAACTGGTATCCTCCTCATCCTCATCCTCAAATTTCGGTTCTAATGAAAAGATTACGCGAACATGGCCTTTTCAGAGATGAACATGAAGATTTTCGCGATGAAATGTTTAGGTTAAGAGCACTCCGAGGGAAGGCCCCACCCAAAAAGGGTGAGGGTAAAAAAGCCCAGTTATTGAAAAAGACAGATGCATAGGTACTAGGTGTAATCTAATCAGAACTTGCAAGTCAAGCTTAGCCTTGTTTCCAAAATAAAAAATTGTATTGTGCATAGAAATAAAAATTATTATCATCTTTATACGCTGTCAAATATTTATCATTTACACCTTTATCTTTCTTAACCTTGCAACTCATTGGGTCGGATATATCAAAGGCTAAATTTCCCTTAAGCGCCGCGCTTTACTGATAATGAAGTTGGTGACTCGGAAAAAATGAGAGTGATAGTATTTTTCTAGAGTAACAAGGCAACGCAAATGATGCAACGACACGGAAACGGAAGGAACTCATCGAAATCTTCATTTCAACAGGTGCAGATTGTTACTCGAGAGTAGACTAGACCAGGAAGACTAGACTAACAAAAATACCCCTACTCTCGCAGACATAATGGAAAACAGGTCGCATTTTGAACTATACCTTCCTTCAGAAGATTGTGAGCGCCCAGTGGAGGCTGTCAACGAAGAATTGTTAGTAAAATTTTATATCAATTACCACGATGAGATTGAACGAAAGCGTGAAAGGCTTAGGGTGCTAAACGAGCAAGTCGCTAAGTTAGTCGACGAGCTGAACAACGTTCATATAACGAATGAAGAATTCATAACCCAGAAGGATAACGAAATTGCAAAACTTCGGCGGGAAAACAAGGGGTTAGTTTTAACAGGAGCTTTAAGGGTTAATTCAATGAAGAAAGAAAAAAAGAAAGTCGAAGAAGAAAAGAATATTCAGGTTCTGGAGATCAGTCGGCAACTTCGAGAAGTGACTAAGGAACGCGACAAAGAGGTTGAACGCTTAAAGGTCATTATAGAAGGGTTGGAAACGCGGGTTCAAGAGTTAACTCAGTCTAATACCGACCTTGTTACGTTAACGGTGGTTCTAGCTATGGCCAATAGAGCTAAGGACTTCGAGATTGAGAGGTTGACTACGTCCAATCAAGCTAAGGACTTCGAGATTGAGAGGTTGACTAGAATTATACGTGAACTCAGAACAGACACTTCAAATATAGCTAATGTGCAAATAGTCAACAATAATTTTGGTACTTATGCAGGGCCATCTCATTTTGCATTTGCATGAAATGATCCTTGGGGTATGCCTTGGTTTTGCTTAGGCACACCCCAATCTTAGCTACGAAATTTCAAGCAATTATCGAATGGCCAACATTTAGTATAATAATATACTATCATATATATAATATATTTTATATTTTATATATATCTAAAAAAAATTATGACTTTTCCTATCCAAAACAAAATATGAAATAAAATTATTTACATACATTACAATAATTATAAAGGAAACATAGATTAAAAGAAAACTTACATGTCTTTTTAAAGTTCTCTTGAAATATTTCTTAATAATTTGTAATTAAACTAACCGTTGCCCACGTTAGGCAACGAACTAAACAAAAACCCGTCGTCTTCCTACCACGTACCACACTCGAAAATATACAGAAAAATATATTACTAGCAGACGACGCTGTGTAAATTCAAAATCATACTAAAGCTAAACCACAGACGAACAAATATGTATGGATATTTTCACAGTCTACTAAGTTATAAATTTTTTTTACCAAACAGCATTTCAAACAAGTGTTTCACGATTCAATATTAATAACAGCATATTTGTAACGTGTGTTTCATAATTAAATATGATGATTAAATATTATAATCTGAAAGCTATAGATGCTTACCTGACCACTAACCAATTTGCTTTCTAGCTCTCGCAAAATCCACAACTTTAAACAAATTAAATTAAAAAAATTCTTTTATTTATAAAGTTTTATTGTTTTATATATAACATAAATATTAAATATAAATAATTTCACAAAATCAAATAAATTTTAATTCAGATTAATTTAAAGATACACGCAGTCTGTTTAATTACAACCGATCCCCCTTAGACTCTTATTTAATTTTACTTGAAATATATCTTTGGTACAGATGCAGCGACTGAATTGAAGGGGGGCTAGCCCCAACTTGTCCCCGCTGAATATAAGCCCTATATATATCCTTATCCGTTCTCAAAACATTTGGCGGTGCCATATGACGAGCCGAGTCCAATGGGAAGGCGCTGTTCTGTATTCTGCAATAAAAAAACCTCAAATAAAAGTATTTGAAAAATAAAACAGTATCTTTACAATAGAAACGGTCTGGTTGGAGTCTTGACTTTTTCACCGCAAGATTCTTCTTCCAATGGCGTTGTACAAGACACTTTACCAATACCAACAAATCTTTTGTACATTTTTAAATCATGTTCGTCTGGTTGTTTTAACTCTTTTCCGTAAACTTGTTTCATTGTTGGGAATATTGACTATAACGAAGAGTTTTTTTTAATTTTGCAATTGCACATAATTTGCAATGGAATTATTAAAGTGTATTTTAGCTGGGGAATTGTTCTCAAAAGTCACGTGATTAGATCTGGGAGGACGAATGAGGAGACTGTAACTAAGGCACCACCTCACTCATCTTCCGGACTCCAGAGCAGTCTGGGAAATAGCACACTTCCTCTGGTCCAAAACCAGTTTATTTATTTCTTGGACTAGTTTTTAAATTCAAGAAGTGGGGGTCACTGGTCCTCGGGACTAGTTTTTAAATTCAAGAATTGGGGGTCACTGGTCCTCGGGACTAGTTTTTAAATTCAAGAATTGGGGGTCACTGGTCCTCGGGACTAGTTTTTAAATTCAAGAATAGGGGGTCACTGCCACTGGTCCTCGGGACTAGTTTATAAATTCAAGAATTGGGGGCATTGGTCCTCGGGACCAGTTTTTTAATTGCAAATCTATAGGAGAACAAAGGCGGTGACCAGTCCGGAGACCAATTTACTATTTCGGACACTAGGGGGGTCACTGGTCCCAAGGGCTAGTTTAAAAAATATCCTTATTTCCCTGACTACTTCAGACTCACGAGACTACACGCTAAAGCTGAGAGAACTCTTGTACGTGTACCACAAAAGCCATAGGGTCCAAAACTTACCTCAAACGTTACTTCCTTTGAAGAGGACTTTTCGGAGGATGTAGAAGAGTCATCACTATCGACTAGAAATTTGGGATCGTCATCGCTAAATTCATCGCTATCCGTGTCACTAGTACTGCTAGAAGTTGATGTCGTCGATGACATTCCAGAGACGGAAGGATTTGGTGGAGGTGGTTTATCAGTTCCCATTGATTCCTTACGTTTTCCGGGTCGTACCCGGACTGAAAATGGACTGTAAGCGGTAGCGAAATGTGGCATAAAATCTCTGAAAGTTAAAAGTAGTCGGAGCTACATTAGACAAGGTATAATGGGCCACGCAATAATTTCTCTCTAATTCGTGCAAAAATAGCGCATGCGGGGTCAGGACATCATGCATTTTCGAATATGGCTCCTTAAGTCAGTTGCGTGGCCCGTTAATGACATGCGTACATGCATCCCTGTTTTGTCTTCTTCCTGTACAAACCTAATGGAATGACTCATATTAAAAAGGAATAATTCGGATAAGACCGTCATTTCATATGGTCGATAGTGTTCGAAATAGCCATCTATACGTTCATCAATCATATAATTCTTTGCTATTTGCAAGATGGATCCATTAAGACCTTTTTGAACTTCGTCGTAAGCCAATGGTAGTGAAGCTGCTACGTCCGAATCCCACCACTGTGTGTAGCTATATGGGAAAAGATCAACATTGGCCTCGATTCACTTTATTAGAGGCCTCTGAAGGCACTCCCAAAAGCTTGAAAGCAAGTCTTGGCAGTAAGTCGAGGGCCCGCTCAGTGCCGGATTAAAGGGGGGCCGAGGGGGCACTGGCCCCCGGGCGCAAGGCTTGTTGGGGGCGCATTGATTTGAACTATTCCCCCTTAGGGACATTTGCTGTTCCCTTTTTTCCGACTTAAGGGGGCGCACACTATCTCGGCCCCCGGGTGCAAAATTGCTTAATCCGGCCCTGGGCCCGCTAAGCTTAGCAAAGGCTAGTGTTAGCTCCGCGATTGGTTCCTGCCTGCCTTTGCCAAGGTAAAATTGCCATGTAAAGCCACTTTCGGAGTGCTTTGGGAAACGCCAAATAAAGTCTTACAGATTTTTTCTTTGAATTGCCTGACCAACAGCTGCGGGATTATGTAAATAATAATCCGTTGAAAGCTCCCATAGTGGAATACTACCGTACGATGGTTTATATACACCCAAAAATAGATTTATGGCGTTTTGTTTATCAGCGTCTAAAATAGCATCATTTCTATAGATAGAACGTCATTTAATAATCTTCTAGACAAAATTTACCAGAAAAGGTATTGCTATAATATCTAGACAATGTTTGCATAATATCCCGTGAATGTGAAGATAATGGTGAGATTTTTCTATACGTTTTAATCCTGTGAACTAACTGAGAACCGCCATATTGAAGAGCTAATGTGTCTCCGTGATCTTCGTAAAGTTCTTCAAGCATTCTAATTAACCAGCTTATTAATTAACTTATCCTTCAACGAAAATCTAGTTTTATTCGAAATGTATCAAACCTGACACTATCTGTATCAAACTCCAAGGATGGTTTATCTAGAACTCCAAGCGCGTACATCTTCAAAATAATTAAATTAAATTCAATACTTACCATAGTTTTTCATTTAAATTAGCATCAATTTGTTTTACCTGAAACGCTAAAGCGCATTTGCCTAATGCAAATTGAGCCGTATTTGTTCTGTCTAAGCAATCAACGCAATTGACTCTAACAACCCCAATTTGCAATATGCTGCCGTTAAGAGTTTTAAAGCCCCCTAGTTTAGTGTACAGAGGATGGGGAAGTAACTTGTGACAGTAAAAAGGCGGCCAACTTTGAAATATCCCCAGTCGACGCAGGACGTAGTATGAAATGTCCGAGAGGCGACCCATAACGTTTGATTCTTTACTAATATTATTCAAGATGGTAAAAAATAGTTAAGTTACGTCATGTCATGGTACCAGGTATTTCCGCCATGATAATCCTTCGAGTCGCCATCTTATTTACACCTCCTAATTCTGTAACTTACAGTTTGTTAATCCTGGCCATATCAAGTCCAATATGCTCCATTTGGTGTTCAGGTCCAACAAACTGGTTCAAATAAGTGATAGCGTTTATAAACTCGTCACTAAGCATGCTTTCGTGTCTCTTTTGTTCTCGTTTTTTAACCAAATTCAATACAAGTATCGGAGACCCGTATCTTTTCAATAATTGGTTAAAATGGCGACCACTTGTGTAACAATAAGGATCGGCCAGGTCCACTTGAAGAATAAATAATATTGTTTAAAAAACAAATTTTGAACTATTTTCTTTTGATTATTTACATCCAATGGCGGGTTTCGGCACCATTTTAGAGATATCTTGAGACCAATGAGACGGTATTGAACCCCTCATTTGAACAAACGCAGTGTAGTGTCCGTTAATAAGTGACGAGACTGAAGAATCGTGAACAATTTGTTCGGTTTCAACTTCATTGGCAACATCACCCTTCATAAAATGCACCAGATACGTTTATACCGGTAAAATTTAAATGTATTTTGTTTTATACTTCGCAGTTAGCTCCTCTTTTGAGGAATCTGGTTCCGGCAAAACGATTGGACCGTCTGGCAATTAAGGTCATAAAAATGGGCTTACCATAAACACTTACGTCTGAAATTATTTCTTAAGGAAGTATATAAATATCTTTAGTGGTGACGTCACTCAAGAAGCGCGACGAACTACTTAAAAGGATACTAGATTGACCGACAAATCCATGGGTCATAAATAGCAGCCAATCCGCGTGTAAATCCACGTCTTTAATCAAATATGAATTCCATACAAATTTCCATTGTGGGAATGTACGAATTCCGTAACAATAACCTAAAACGAGTTAATGTCTTCAACACTAAACTAATGGGACAAGGAAAGTGTTGCGCATATTTTGTGCGTATTAATACGAAATTTAGTCCCATGTGTATGAGCGTATAGTGCCTACGTCCGTATATACGAGTACACAGAAGAATTCTTAACGTTAACAAAACTATCAAAAGTCGCTGATTATAAGGTAGTAAGTCGCGCGACTATATGTTTATAGTTCCGACGGCCATAAAAGTTCAGCTAGCTAATTGGACCAAGTCATCTTGCGACTTATTGCCACTTATCTAACGCCTTTACAATGCATAGAGGGGTGGTGGCTAGCCCCTATGCCACAGCTAACCGACAGCGCCCTATACTAACTATTACCGTTAACCTCTGCAAGTTTTGATGGAAAGGACGATAAACCTATAGCCTGCTTACACACTAAAAGAAGGATGCACTCTGTATCAAAAATCCACAAGCGCATGCGCCTTGGCAAATTAAGCAGCGCTAATAGAGTACTGATGAGGAATTAACTATTTACATGGCGTATGTGATTCGGTTTAGCAATTAACCTTGCTATAATAAATGTTTATTCTAATGTTGGGAAGAATCATGTTGCAATTACCCCAGCCGCTTTTTTGGGCTGTACATTTCACTCAAAGTATTATATACTTGGTCCCACCCATAATTACACTTCAGATAATAAGAGCCACAGATAAGCAAATGTGTATGGGCACTGTTATAAAACAAACCTTCGGATTGATTTCCATAATGATGATGGTTATTTGATTGCAATTCTGACCATACTTCTGGTCCAGTGCCATCTGATGAATACGTATCATCTATGCTAGGAGATTCCTGCAGTCTGGAGTGCACTCTGACGTAATCTTCACCTTTTGGCTGTTAATGAACACTTGTCAATACGCTTACAGCAAAGCGTGGGTCACGTGGCTCATCTAGAAGTTGACTTTTCTTACGAACTCCAGTTTTGGCTTGGCGAAGGCATAAGTCATTTGTGGGCGGGATTTATACGTAAAACTGAAGTTCGTAAGGAAAGTAAACTTGTAGGGGAACCACGTGACAAGCGCTTTGCTTTAACATTTTGACAAATGCCTACTTGAAGACTAGCTAAAAAGTTATCAGCAATTTCAACGGAACCCTCTTCAGTATTTGTCTGAGGGTTCCAATAAGGCGCGGATCTTTCCTGCTCAACATCATGACTGGTATCAGTCAATCGGTTATTTAATAAAGCCAAATTGTACTGAAGAGTGTGAGTCAGATCGTAACTATAACTGTTAATTGCATAAATTTCACAGTTACATTAATTTACAAATTAAATTTAACTTTAATTGCACTTCGAATTTTCACCTATAGTAAAAATTGCTGGACAAATCGACATTCTGGAAAATTTTCACGTATCTAAAAAAAATTATTAATGCATATCATATTCAGCTAGATCACAGTCTTCACGCCCACTTTTCGATGTGGGCGTGTCCTTTAATAAGCTCCTCCCACATCTGTAAGTATCATCGCAGAGCAAAGAGTTTACCTATACTCATCAGGGTGAAAATGTTTATCACCGCTTTGTGGAATGTAAATCATGCTCGTGTCCTCAATTTTGTAGATGGTATGGTGACCAATTACAGCCACCCTGCGTCTCTTGGTTATAAGGATTATGTAATAGCCCTCCAGAAACTTTACAAAACCTTTTTGATAAAATTGCGCGCGTTCAACAATAAGCTTCGGAATACTTGCAAGAAATCTCTAAAATCTTTACCAACAATCCCAAACGCAGAAACTGTTCTGTTAAGACCAGTTCCGTATCTTTGACCCTGCTTAGATCGCCCACTAACATTTTGAAGGTCTATGGCGGTTAGCAGATCACGGATTTTCTTTTGGTTATATTCCACCTTATATAAACGCGGTACAGTAAATTTATAAGAATGCTTCATTGATCGAAACGCGATGATGTGTTAATTACCTTATCATCACTAATAATAAGTTCTTTCGATTGACGATCGATTTTTAATATTCTAAATGTCGTCTGGGTATTGTTAGAACCCACAACATACAGGGTCTACAAGAATAAATTTTAATTTAACGAGACATGGCTTCATTTTGAAATAATTGAACTCTATCAGTTGTGTAGTTCATTTAAATGGTTGCATTTTCAAGGAAATGCAAAAATTGTTGTTTCATCACCAGTGCAATGAAATATCTATATAGCCTAATGGCACCCCATGTTATTTACCCATAGAGCTTAATACAGTCGAAGGCAGAGGGCTGCCATTACCCTATTGCGCTATGTATGTAGTTTATACAAAAAATGCCTATGCCACAATTATAACAAACAGTGTCCCGAATTTTACATTTTTTTGTTATGTTCCCTTAAGGTTGCATTGAAATCTATACCTATGGTGCATTGCGTTATAGGGAGCTGCCAATGAGGTGTGGCTTAAAATGGCTCCTCCCCTATCCACCAAAATGGCTCCTCCCCTATCCACCAAAATGGCGGAAACTTCACAAGAGTGAAAGGCTAGTGGGGGAAGGCTCTTGATTGGCTAAGTGAGGGTCTGACGCTTAGTAGGGGAGATTTTCACCCCTTTGCCCACAACCTATGGTACAGTTTTCAATTGGTGCAGCTCTACCACAACAATAACCCCCAAAATTAAATGTTATTCAACAACTTTGTGTCGCATATTGCATGAATATATTCGAATATTTGCCTCTATAAATTTTTGAGGGTATCGAGACCGAAAGGATATATTCCTTTAACGCACAATCTGCATAAAACATACTGTCATACTTACAGATTTTGTTTCGTACAGTGCTATCTTCTGTATGGTATTAATAAATGGTAATACACAGGTACCGGGAGGTGTTGATTCTAAGTTAAACATCATCTCGCACTAGTAATAATATTATCGTAATATATTCATAATCTTCTTTCACTTAAACTGCAAAAAAAAATTCATTTGGAAGGGATTACACGTACAACACAAAAACGAGTTCCGCGAAACCGCAAAAGGGTTTATTAGTAAATATGGTTTCGAGGTACAGCCCCCTAATGCAGAAATATAAGCAGACTAATTCCGTTTTCCATCGGCTGCTAGCAATCGGCCACCATGGAGCAATATAACATAAGACGTAGATGAATTTAATGCCATTTTAAAGGGACTTACGTTACAAATCCAATGAAACTACTCCATTGAAAATGAAAATTAAAAAGGGCATATAATTTTGAGGCTAAAAATCGTCTGCATAAGACAAAGTCCAACTCCAAATCGAACTTATCGAAGAGAATTTCGACTTAGTCTTCAAGAAACGAAAATGTCGAACAGCGTTTTCATGTGCAGTGAATGTTCTAAATATTTTAGTACAATTCAAGAAATACAAGATCATGAATGTTTTGAAAAAAATAATGAGCCTGCAATTAATACAAATGTATTCAGTTCATCAAATCAAAATAATGGTAAGTAGATCTTTCGTACTTGTGGCTATAAGTCCGGATTTGAAAAACCAAACCGTTAACCAACCGTTTGCTGGTTTTTAAAATACCTCTAACCAATAAAAGACCAAAGTCGTTTACTCTGGTCGTTTATTGGTTATACGTATTTTTAAAACTAACATACCGTTGGCACGCCTATTTTTGCATCTAGAGTGGCCAATGAAATATGTTTTTGACTTACTGCGCAGTTTAGCCCTTAATATGTAATTGGTTGATTGATAATCTAAGTGACCAATGAATTTTTTTTATTAACTGCGCAGTTCAGCCCTTAATATGTAATTGGTTGATTGATAGTCTAAGTGACCAATGAAATAATACGATAAACCAAGACCTTTTTATCATTTAAAATATAATTTGTTGATGATCTAGAACTTGGAAAAAAATCATTTTAATGAAATAATTATTGAAAATTTCTATAAATTACTATTTGGGATAATAGCAGATAACTCAGCTGGTCCGAGTTGCTCGTTTACCAAAAACACTCAACAGTTATATGTTGAGGACAACAAATGGAACCCTGATGCTGTGACACTCTTGATAAATTTGTATAAAGATTATCGGGCCGATTTTAGAAAGTCTGAGAAAAGAAAAAAGGAAGTTTGGAGATTAATTGCTACAGAGTTAAATTGTGCAGGACATAAGTTTACAACTGCACAAGTACGTTATGTCCTGATAAGTTTAAAGTTTGCCATTCAGAAATCTTAGAAAAACAATGTTTAGGTCGACACAAAATGGAGAAACTTAAAGAAACAATATTGGCGATCCAAAGAGGGTCAATTAGAAACTGGTTCCGCCCCGAAATTTCCGTATGAAGATCTTTTTGATGAAATATTTGAAGACTACTTTCCAAATCCATTAAAGCAGCAATCAAATGCTAGAATTATGAGCACTATAGATCATGTAATTGAAGAATCAACGTCGTCAAGTCCAATTAGTTCTAATAGAGGAGTTAAGAGAACATACCCATTTAATAACCAAGACACGTCGGAAGGGGTAATTTAAAATGCGCATATTAATATTTGAAGATACAAATAACGTATCTTTTTTTGAACAACAGGATATAATAGATGTTCTTAAAAAAATTCACGATGATATGAAACAATTTGAAGAAGATAAGAAAGCTTATCGAAAAGAAAAGCTTACTTTATTGAACCAAATGCACGAAGAAAAAATTAATATTTTAAAGGAGTTAGTTGAGATGGTTGGTTCGTTTAATTTGAACCGAATGCCTGCGTTTAGTGAACAGGAATCAGTACTCACAGACAATGTCTCCAAAGACGAAACAATTAAACAATTACCATCGACGTTATAACTTTACTAAACAATGGGGATGGTTTGCAAATTAATGCACAATACACTTAGGAACCCTGTAAAAAATTTAAAACTCGAAAAAACGACATACATACCAAAGGTAGGAATTAACCAATCGGAACTCGTTAAAGTCATGAAGCCTTTGCCAGAAAATGGCGAGTATGTAGTGGCCTTTGTTTAAATAAAACCACAGCCGAAACCAAAAGGACTTAATTGCTTTCAAAATTGTGCCAAAATTAAAAAAACAATTAACTATATTAACACCAACAGTAATTTACTTGGTACAAATTGTGAGCAGTTTTGAGTACAAAAAATGTCATATTCTCTTAATTCTTAATTTCATTTTTTAAAGACAGGTTATGTATGTTCTTATAATACCCCAGAAAAAAAATTCAAATCCCCATTTCTTTTATAATAAATGAAAATGAAAATGTAAAATTTATATTTACAATTTTTTCTTTTAAAACGAATATCCTATACAGTAATATACACGCAATTTTTCAAATACCAGTCAAAAGCTTAATTTCTTTGTTTGTTTTGTATGTATTTTTTAAACACCGGAATAAATAATAAAAATTGATTATTATATTACAATAATGTGGTTAAAATCTAAAACTTATAAGGTTATAATATAAAACGAACTTATTTTTTTAAAGATACCGAATGATATGACGATTGAAGTAGATTTAGATCAAAATTTATACACGATGTTTTCCTACAGGCTACAGCAGGCAAGTATTAAGCCTTGGCTAAACAGAGGTAAGCATTTGTTTTTGACAAAAAAACGATTTAAAAACATTCAATCTCGAAACATACCATGCATATTATATTATACATTTCGTTATTATAATTAATTTAATTATTAATTATTTTTAAAATGGAGGACAATTACGCCATTTAAGGCTTTCAATTTTAAAATTACCCTACTTGGATTTTATTTTTTAATTTTATTATATTTGAAAGGCGTATGTATGTATGTATGTATTAAACTTTCCCATGAATTACGTCATAATCATTCATTAATTACTTACTTAAAACACTATTTTACATTATCAAATTTTAATTACGAACTAGCCCTAATTAAATACCGGGCATATTCTGAATTCATTCAACAACAATTTTCCGATTAAACATGTTGGTTTTTATTTAATTCGCTGTGCATTTCACCTGAGACTGAAAAATACACTATCTCAATTAAATTTAATTAATTGAAATATAACTCATTTCAAACTAATTTGTCTTTCTATTATGTTCATCAAATAGTACGTTTAAATGGTTATAAGCTTACATATAATGAGATAGAGGTACAAGGTACACTGAACTTTGGTGGCGTATTTTGGGGGGACTTGGTTTGCAAATTCTCAAAGCAAAATTACATATACAAATTACGCGTAAAACTCAGTAATTTTCAAGCGCAAATTACGCGTAAAATTTTTATAAATGCACACGTAAGTAGAGTACCATATCCTTAATTCTCATCTACACTTTTGTTGTTAATTAAGAAGTTCAAATCGACACACGAATTCAACTCAACTGTCTTTCACAGGTTATAACCTTTAAGGTTCCGTTATTTATTTCATGATCACAAATTAAGGAGAAAAAATAATTAGTTTTAAGCTCAAGAAATATTTTTAGCTTATTCATGAATTAAAAGAGGTTTTGAAGCTTCTTTTTAAACGCGTATCGTATGTGGTTACTTGCTCTTTAAACACGTTTTATGCGTAGTGAAAATCTGACCTTCTAAAGGTCAAATCAACGCATATCCAATCAGGACACGCTTCCCGCTATTTTGGCCTAAAGGGGAGGAGTTATCTTAAGCCTCTCCCTATTGGCTACTTCTTTTAAAACGCGTATGTGGTTACTATTTAAACACGTTTCATGCGTAATGAAAATCTGACCTTCTAAAGGTCAAACCAACGCATAGCCAATCAGGACATACTTGCCACGATTTTGGCCTAAAGGGGAGGAGCTATATTTAAACCTCTCCCTATTGGCGTTCCGTCAGCGTATTCACTTTCAAGAAACGTCAAAACCTCTCTAATAAAGGAACTATTGTAAAGATGGAAATATTTTTAAATTTAAAAAAAATTTTTATACTACTATTATGTATATTTTAAATTTTTATACAAATTCTAAAAACAAGCTCATATTTAGATCCTTTAGCTAGAAAGCTAATTAGTCAATTACATCTTATTTTACAAAAGTAGATCCTTTCTTGGTAAGTACTGGTAAGTCTACACCATCATTTGTTTCACTGTTCTAAAATTAAATCCTTCACATATTTTAACCTTTAAACCTAAAAATTTAAACTAAAACCAGCGTATCTAGTAATTACAAAAATATTACTTTGATTACTACGACGTAAATATTATACAGGCTACAATTAAAATATTTAGCCCCTTGCTTTTAGCTGCATTTATGGACAGTCATTTGAGCGATTAATATCTGTCTACGTCAGGGTTTACCATGCGCACTTATACGTAACGTACATAAACAAGTAGTTCAACCAGAAAAACGTAAAAAACGACACAAGAGGTTCTAGATGTGTCTATATCTCTTTATTAACGCCACTAAACCGTCGTGAGCTTAATAGACTCGGAGTTCTGACGTCACTGAAGTGTCATGTGCTTATTAGACCTACCCAATAGCGGCACAAGTTTCATAGTTACAAACTGGGAGATAATTAAAGATTCCCTGTGTCGTTTCTAATTTCTTTGCTGGTTAAACGTACAGCGGACATTCACAACTCTTTAGCTGCTTTCAATTGAAGCCCAAACTATTCTTATTAACTATAGGGTTAAGTAGTTTAACTGAGGAAACTCACTTAATTGCGATTAAAAAAGCAAATATTGAAGAAAAACTTTCCGAAATTAAAAATGTTTACAAAAGAAAATCTTACGTTATAAATAACCTGCGTCTGCGTCACAGTGACGCATTAGTTTAGTTCCATTGCACGTGTATTGCCAATAAAAGAAAGTATTTAGCAATAAGCATCCGCGGTTATTGCATAAATGCAACAAATAGATAAGTTCAGCAACCTAAATTAGTTTTTAACGACTGATAAATAAAATGCATCAAAAATTTCAGAGACATATTTTTCCCGTTTGAAACGCTTCATTCATTGCTCTAAATTTCTTCGATAATTTCAGTTAACTCTACGCAAATTAGATTTAAATGCATCTTAATGAATGGACAGTACAAGGGATGGTATTGGTATATACGATACAATGATTGCAGATTTGTAAGGTTTTTAAAATTCTTTTCGATAACTGCTTATTTTGGCAAGAAAGGTTCAATTATTATAGCAAAAACGTTAAAAGGTATATTGTAATTTCTTAATTCGCAAGAATGGCGTTTATCGTATCGTTAATTGGCACTAAA
The DNA here is from genome assembly GCA_019434445.1 of Phalangium opilio. Taxonomy (NCBI): domain Eukaryota; kingdom Metazoa; phylum Arthropoda; class Arachnida; order Opiliones; family Phalangiidae; genus Phalangium; species Phalangium opilio. Next base: position 172,959 of record JAEQBA010004472.1, on the reverse strand, counting down.
TTCTACAAGATATTGTTCGTTTGTTATCTATCATTCGCGTCATAAGCCAAAAAAATTAACAGAGTTCGATGATGAATTTAATTTAAGCAAAACTTAATTAATTTATGGTATCAGGGATAGATTTAATTAGAGAAGTCGGAATGGAGAACAGAGTAATATCTGGGCGCGCGTCAAAATCCCGGACGGACCCCCATCCACGGGACGGAGGGGGGGGGTATGAAAGAAGAGGCGGGAGGGTCATAGCGACAGAGGTAAAAGAGGAATTACGTATTTTTCGCCGTCCCCGTCAGCAACGTCACCAAAACGTAGTTTAAGTGAGTTAACCAATAAGATTATTTAAAAATTTCGTTACATTACGTGTTGGGGGGAGGGACTCTATACTGGGTGGTCTATGAGTCGGAATAACTGAAGTAAATACTAACCGTTCCGTTCTCCATTCCTACTTCTAAAATTAAATCTATCCCTGATGGTATGTTACCGGGTACTTAAATATTTTTTTTAAAAAAACCTAGGCCTAAAAACGAAGTAAAATTATATAATATATAATTTTTAATTTCTAAAATCCATTTAAAATATATATATAAAATACGCTTTAAAAACTACGCAGAAGTTTAAAACAAATGCTAAATACTAAAATTTAAAGGGTATAACTTAGCACTCTGGGTCTTTTTAAGGTTTAATCTATAAGCATTAGTAATTAATGCCCATCCAGGCACATGTAAGACAATTGTAGGAAGCCCATTTAAAGATTTATTTATCTATAAATATTTAAAATCGTATTAGGCTAGAAGAATTAGAAAAAGCCTAAAATCCCGTAACGGTAATGGGCGCTAAGTTAAAACCATAAATTATTTAAAAGCATTTAAGTGCATATTTAAATTGGTCATAGGGGGTTTGAAGTAAATTGTTTCGTAGGTTGTTAAAATGTTCAATAGATATCATACTTTTTATTTTTAAACTTGGGTCCACTGTTCGGGTGGTTCCCTTGGCCCTTTTGGCCTTCTATGAGTTCGATGGGGGAAACCGAAATTAGGGGATTTCAAATTGGGCGCTATCATCATGGAAGGTTTGCAATGAGGTTTATTCGCGTTGTTAGAGGAGGCTGGATGGGTGCTGCTAGACAACATCAACCGGGGTTCCGGCATACCCGAAGCTGGAGAGGAAGCTACTATCGTTTCTTTCTGAAAAACATCTAAACAATACCGTAGAATAATGTGAACATTAAAAAATTTGTATCAGCATCATACTTATGGGGACATAGCTTACATAGTTATGGGGACATAGCTCGTTTACATACTTATGGGGACATAGCTCGCTTACATACTTATGGGGACATAGCTCGCTTACATACTTATGGGGACATAGCTCGCTTACATACTTATGGGGACATAGCTCGCTTACATACTTATGGGGACATAGCTCGCTTACATACTTATGGGGACATATGGGGACATAGCTCGCTTACATACTTATGGGGACATAGCTCGCTTACATACTTATGGGGACATAGCTCGCTTACATACTTATGGGGACATGGCTCACATAGTTATGGGGACATGGCTCACATAGTTATGGGGACATGACTCACATACTTATGGGGACATGGCTTACATACTTATGGGGACATGGCTTACATACTTATGGGGACATGGCTTACATACTTATGGGGACATGGCTTACATACTTATGGGGACATGGCTTACATACTTATGGGGACATGGCTTACATACTTATGGGGACATAGCTTACAAACTTATGGTTAAATTTACGAACTTTTGACCAACACTGAGAGTTGGTCTAATGGTTATCTAGAAAAGGGGTATTTACCATTCATCTTGCTAGTTGGAACTGGTGGCTGATGCTGTTGTTGTTGTGGCGGCGGTTGTGGTTGTTGCTGAGGCTGTGGTTGTTGCTCTTGCTGCTGTTGACTATTTGCATCAGATTTGCTCGTTGTCAGCTATTTTGAAAATGTCCGTACAGTTTTAATAAATGTTAGCAAACTATGAAAATTGTGTTACTTTATTTCATACTTCAGATAATTTTATTAGACGGCTATTTTTGGGGGCAATATTGGGGGGAAAAACCCACAAAATGGCCTAATAGGGGCGTGCCTAAACCAAACTCTCAAATCAAATGGGGACGTATGTAAAGAAAAATTCTCCCAAAATGGCGTCGGGGCGTTTCGAAGTAAAACATCTCCCCAAAATGGCGTTGGAGCGTCTTAAAACAAAACAAAACATCTCCCAAAATGGCGTCGGGGCTTCTCAAAACAAAACATTTCTCAAAATGACTTTGTGGCGTCTCAAAACAATACAAAACATCTTCCAAATGGCGTCGGGGCGTCTCAAAACAAATTATCTCCCAAAATGGATCGGGGCGTCTCAAAACTAAACATCTTCCAAAATGGATCGGGGCGTCTCAAAACAAAACTTGTCCCAAAAGGGCGTCGGGGCGTCTCAAAACAAAACAAAACATCTCCCAAAAAGACTAAACCCTACAGTATATTTCAACATGTGACACCGTTTTACAATGTGCGAAGGCCGAGAGCTCCATAATCTTAGTTCATTTACAATAACTTCAGCCAAGATAGATAAAAACTGGTGCAATAGCAACTTTTTGCAGCAATGTGCAGTGTGCGAAAGAACCATTTGATTAAAACACTTCAAAAGTGTTCGCTAATGTACTTAATATACCCATTTAATACATATTGGTGGCACTATATACAAATATAAGGCAACAAGTGCGCCGCCCCATTAACATTGCAAGTGAAATGACACAGTATATTAAGACGTACCTTTGTCAGAAGGCTCAACTTCCCTAGAGCTCTGCTAAGTGTCCCTCCCAAGCCCCCATTATGAGCACCCGCAGATTCCCTTCTTGAGTGAGGACCAGCTGAACAATCATGAACAGGCAAAGTGCAAACAAAAGAAAACAAAAAACGGGATATGGGAAAAAAACGGGAGTTAAGATTGCAAAGAGGAATAGAAAAAAATGGTTTGTTCTCTGTTAGATAACACTCGGTAAATCAGTAGTATATTAATATTATCAACGGTTAATTATGGATGTGGATCATTTTTGGTAGACGATACAAACAAATCATTGCCACGTGTTCATAGTTAGCCAATTCGGTTGTACAAATACTATGGAGAGGTAAGATAGAATCAAGAAGTGATATCTAGTTTATTAGGGAGAAGATGCCTAAGTATTCGCGCGCCATAGTCCCTGCAGTCCCCCTTTCAAAATACAAGGGGGGATGTAAAAGGAGTTAGCCGGGCTATTTCGCGGCCTCTCCTCAGTCGGAAAATATGACGTGCACGAGTTTTCAAGAACCAATGAGATGCTGGCTGGTTGTAATTTAGAGGTGGGGATCATGGATTAACTAACGCTAGGGATTGTTCACTAACCGTGTTTCCCGTGTATTTCTATGGCCAACTACATGTCCCGAATTATTCCTTAATTCCCCTCTTCATTCCCCCAATTTATTGAACGAAAACGGATGTAGATATAGCGCCATCTCTAGGCAAAATAAATAGTTTTTGCGGATTTTAAAGATGGCGGCGCCCAATTTAGGCAGGATTTCAATTTTGACGTCATGGAAAACGTGATATTTGGTCCAATTTTCTTATAACTTCCCGTTAGGGATAGTAGCCGCTGCTAGGGGGCGTTTGGAACAGGCATGCTTCATTTTTTGGGGGGAACGAACTATCCCTAGCGTTAGCTAATCCAAGCGGGGATTAACTCCGGACCTACGTCTACGTTTGGACTGGAGATAAAGCTAGATTATAAATGTGGGGCGAATTGATACCTTCTCCCTAATAAACTAGATATCACTTCTTGATAGAATTTTCGTCGATAAGGTTGCAACAATGCCTCGAAATTTCCACCTTACGTCTCCATTGTTCAATATGTTATTCATCTCTTGATATGTAATAATGTTCATAAACACATCCAAAGTTTAATGTATATGCCTTGCAGCGCTTTCGAATAACAACTAATCTACAACAAATTACGTAAAAACTGCATAAAAATCTGTTAGAATCGGTGCATCAAGTTAATTAAATGAAGCTTAATTGTGAAATGATGGAAAACAAACAATAAAGCGCCTATTAAAGCCATCGAAATGATTTTCTTTGAACTTCCAGTATGTTTGTAGAGTTCTTCCTTAACATCACCGAATATCGAAGGACTTACATTTTGCGTTTGCATCTTCTGGATCGATAGTTATATAGGCACCTTTGGTTTTTTCAGGCACAGCGGGTGGCGATTCATCCTCACTATCACTATGCCATGTACTCTCTCCATCCATTCCGTACCCTGATTCGCAAAGCCCTGAACGAAATCGTTTAAGAAACGTACGATGACAATTAACTTGTACAAACAATGCGACGCGACAATAGAGCTATCTCAGAAGCCATAGTACGACGTCACCCATGCTATTTTCCCATAGAACCAATGCGGTACCAAACATGGATGGCAGCCCACTGCCAAAAGCTTAGCAGCTCATGACGTCACAACTGCGATAGCTTTGTATCTCTACTATGGTTATTGAATAGAGGTATCTCAGAAGCCTTAGTACGACGTCACCCATGATATTTCCCCAAAGAACCAATGCGGTACCAAACATGGCCGCCCACTGCCAAAGCTTAACAGCTCATGACGTCACAACTGAGATAGCTTTGTATCTCTACTATGGTTATTGAATAGAGGTATCTCAGAAGCCTTAGTACGACGTCACCCATGCTATTTCCCCATAGAACCAATGCGGTACCAAACATGGCCGCCCACTGCCAAAGCTTAGAAGCTCATGACGTTTTACCTAGGCACTGACGTCACAACTGAGATAGCTTTGTATCTCTACTATGGTTATTGAATAGAGGTATCTCAGAAGCCTTAGTACGACGTCACCCATGCTATTTGCCCATAGAACCAATGCGGTACCAAACATGGCCGCCCACTGCCAAAGCTTAGCAGCTCATGACGTCACGACTGAGATAGCTTTGAATCTCTAAACTATGGTTATTGAATAGAGGGTATCTCAGAAGCCTTAGTACGACGTCACCCATGCTATTTCCCCATAGAACCAATGCGGTACCAAACATGGATGGCCGCCCACTGCCAAAGCTAAGCAGCCCATGACGTTTTACCTAGGCACTGACGTCACAACTGAGATAGCTTTGTATCTCTAAACTATGGTTATTGAATAGAGGTATCTCAGAAGCCTTAGTACGACGTCACCAATGCTATTTCCCCATAGAACCAATGCGGTACCAAACACGGATGGCCGCCCACTGCCAAAGTTTAGCAGCCCATGACGTTTTACCTAGGCACTGACGTGACGTCACAAATGTGATAGCTTTGTATCTCTAAACTATGGTTATTGAATAGAGGTATCTCAGAAGCCTTAGTACGACGTCACCCATGATATTTCCCCATAGAACCAATGCGGTACCAAACATAGCCGCCCACTCCCAAAGCTTAGCAGCTCATGACGTTTTACCTAGGCACTGACGTCACAACTGAGATAGCTCTCTTATAGAGCGTTATCAATGTTTCTATTTACCTCCAGCGACACTTCTCCTCAACTGCAGTTGCCTTTTACTTCGAGGCGGGGCGACTGGTTGCAAGTCCATATCATCCCTGGATCTTCTAGTCTTACGCGGTGTGGTAACGTTAGTTTTTTCATTGGCGTCACTCTTGGATTTTTTCGGTTTCATAACTTGGCTATACAAGGGACAGTTGAGAGCTGCGGAAGCAGACTGCGTCATTAAATCGGGTAATGGTGCATTATTTGCTTGGAGAGACTCTTCTAATTTCGGTTTTTGCGATGATGAAGCGTGTGTTCTAAGTGCAGCGTAAACACCCGCGTCCGATTGCGAGTGACGAAGCTCGTGACCATGTGGCGCCATAAAAGCCGCGTGACCGTTACTTGACCAACAGTCTTTTGGCACATCGTAAATATTTTCGTAATTTGACACTGATTTAGCACCTATAGATAACGCAAAAGGACATATTGAATTTGCTAAAATTCTTTACGCAGTTTGAAGAGATGCCAAAAGAATGTTAAAAGGTTAGGGTGAAACAACTATAGTTAAATCTTCAGCCCACCATTACTACATAAGACATGCAAGCAGACATGTAAAATACGGGGCCTTACTACTAATGTCTTGTAGTCTAATTTGACAGGATTCATACAACTTTTGGAAAACAAATTTCCCTGAGATTTATGGGAGGTTTTTCCCCATATACTTCCCTGAGATTTCCAGGTTTTTCCCGTATATGGAGTATCCTATGGAGCAAATGTTAACGAAGGAGGGGGGGGCAAATACGACTATTACATAATCAAAGGACATCCCCGTATCTCTAATATAACCAGAGTTATGAGCCTCCAAAGTATAGTGTAATGTTAATCCTATGGAGGGTATGCTCACGAACATTTTGTTTAATTACTCGGCCCCTGTTTGTCGTAGCCCCAAGTTTTTAATATGGTTGGATGGGGGGCAAATTGGACTATAACATAATCAAAGGACATCCCCGTATCTCTAATATAACCAGAGTTATGAGCCTCCAAAGTATAGTGTAATGTTAATCCTATGGAGGGTATGTTCACGAACATTTTGTTTAATTACTCGGCCCCTGTTTGTCGTAGCCCCAAGTTTTTAATATGGTTGGATGGGGGGCAAATTGGACTATAACATAATCAAAGGACATCCCCGTATCTCTAATATAACCAGAGTTATGAGCCTCCAAAGTATAGTGTAATGTTAATCCTATGGAGAGTATGTTTACGAACATTTTGTTTAATTACTCGGCCCCTGTTTGTCGTAGCCCCAAGTTTTTAGTATGGTTGGATGGGGGATAAATGGGACTATAACATACTCAAAGGACATCCCCGTATCTATAATAGAACCAGAGTTATGAGCCTCCAAAGTTCGGTGTAATGTCAATCCTATGGAGGGTATGTTTATGAACATTTTGCTTAATTACTCGGCCCCTGTTTGTCGTAGCCCCAAGTTTTTAGTATGGTTGGATGGGGGGAAAATTGGATTATAACATACTCAAAGGACACCCCCGTATCTCTAATATAACCAGAGTTATGAGCCTCCAAAGTATAGTGTAATGTTAATCCTATGGAGGGGATGTTTATGAACATTTTGTTTAATTACTCGGCCCCTGTTTGTCGTAGCACTAAGTGTTTAGTATGGTTAGATGGGGGGCAAATAGGGCTATAACATACTCAAAGGACATCCCCGTATCTCTAATAGAACCAGAGTTATGAGCCTCCAAAGTTCGGTGTAATGTTAATCCTATGGAGGGTATGTTTATGAATATTTGCTTAATTACTCGGCCCCTGTTTGACGCAAATTTTCCTGATTTCCCTGAATTTTACTAAAAATTCTAAATTTCCCTGAAGTTTTTGTCAACTATTTATTTCCCTGAAGTTTTTGTCAACTATTTATTTCCCTGATTTTTCCAGATTTTCCAGGTTTGTATGAACCCTGTTTGAGTAACACCAATTAATAGATTCTAAATGCTGCAAGTTAAATACCCACGTGGAAATTCTTTTACCAAACGGGCCCAGCCTAATTACGTGTAAATTAATTAATTCTGGCCATCATAACGGTTAATTAATTCTAAATGATAATAAAACACAGGCCATTTGAACAGCGTAAAATGCACTAATAACAAATCCATGTGCATGTACGTTAGACTTGTTACCAAGTAGTTAACCATCATGTGTGTTGTAAAGAAGAAGAAGAGGCTCGTCATGCCTTTACAACAACAATTTTCGATGATAGAAAGTCAACATGCACACAATTACGTCATTAGTTACCTTTCACTTGTTGCTGTTCATCGACACTACTATCCCACTGAACTCTGTGCCTGTCTTGATCATGCCGAACCATAGTATAAACAGGAGCAACGGGTATTTCTCCGTAATCCGGCGTAGCTGACGTATTTGTCCTCTCATCGTAATACCAATTAGTAGAAGGGGTAGGTCTTACGCCTATTACTTGATGGCCAGACGATGTCATAGGGTTACTTACAACCGGGGTCAAGAGACCATCGGGTTGGGTTCTACGAAAAGTCATAGACGGTGGTGCTATAGTACCTTTGCTCGTATGGTGATGATGTAATCCGTATCCGAGAGAAGACGACTGCCTGATACGATGCGATGCCGAGGCCATTTGATTAGGGTTTGCCGTATTTGGAATGTGGTTAGGGACTGCTCGTACCGAATGAATCTCGGGGTAAGAAGGATAAGTACGGTAAGAGCTAGGATGAGGCGGACGATGTCCAGCTGATTGATAAACATTCATTGGCACTGAATTATGGAAAGGTGAAGATGGCTGACTTAGATAAGTATTATGAACTCTAGCGTTTGATGATTCTTTGCCACCACCGTAATTGCGAGAAAAGTCTGGGTACGTAACGGAAGCGTGAGGATTTATGTTAGGCTTGGACTGATTCGCGATAGTGTTGGATACAGGCGGTGGTGGACAATCGTAATTAAAATGTTTCGAAGGTATGTCATCGGGTTTAGAAGTCGTTTTGGGCGAAGCGACTGAAACCAATAACCGACCACCGTCAAGTTGACCTGGGATAGTGTTCTGTGGCACATGGGTGAAAGTTCTGGGTGGTTTAGGAGGCGCGGTTATAATATCACATAAATCTGGTTGATACCGGCATAAAGGCTGGTCTTTAAGTATATGTGGCGGGATTGGCTGATGGTGTCCTCCGTCTACTTGGGAAGCGGGAAACATTCTACCTGCGTGTGGAGCTGAAGCTGATTTTTGAAGGGGGAAAATATATTCGTAATCCGGCACGTAATGGATACTGTTCTTCACTACTGGTTCCGAAACCGCTATTTTAGCTTCATTCGTCGCGTTTGTAGCTTGAGTTATGGGAAAAGAAACCGACTGTCGTTCACTGGGTGGTCGAAGAACCATCTGAGAATTAATTCGTTGTTTAACTGGTAAACTTGGTTTTTCACCATTATTCGAATCCGTTTTACTGGGTTCAGTTTCTTGCGGTGAAACAGCTTCAGATGGATTTTGTAAAGACTGAGTAGCCAAGGCATCCAAGAGATATCCAATAGTGTTTAATTCCTTAACAGCCTTATTAATCTCTTTATCCTGCGATATTTCTTTATCATTTCCCATATTAGTGGCCACTTTATCCAAATCAACAGTTGCAGTAGCACTAGGAGACAAATCAGACCCTGATTTTGATTTGACAATTGACTTTGTTAAGTGAGGTCTTCTGGTACGAGGCGGAGGACTGTGCAATATTCCGTACGATGATTCAACATTATCAGCACCATTATTAGCAGCGTTTTGAAAATTGTTCTCAACACTCGCAAACGGATTTTTACTAAACGCGACTCTATCGTCGGACAAGCCACTAAAGTCATTGGTATTTTGAGCAGCCGCGTTTGTGGAAGTTTCCGATTCATTACAGACGGGCATTTTACACTTGACCGTTGCGTACTTCGAATAACTTTGAGAAGCACCACCCCTGGAACCACCTTTTTCATTTGGATTACTACCACGAATTTGATTAGGGTTTTCAACAAACGATGTCCTCGATGTTAAATCTATGATGGCACCACGAGGATGATGTTTTATCGTTTTCTCAATTTGCGCAATGTTTTTCTGCGTAACTGGGTTGACATTTGTGTATCTATCGGCTATGGTATCACCTTTTCTACCAGGATGATTTTTGTGACTCAATGATTGCGTAGAAACCGCAACCACAGCCGTGGCTTCTTTCTGAGGCTGTTGTTGCACAGCAGCAACTTTAACTTCCGACGTGACTTGATGGGACAAATAGCATTTTCCTTTAGCTATATCGTCGGCAGTCGGTTTAGTTTCTTTGACCACCACTACGACATCTGCCTGGGTGGCACTTAACGCCTTTTCTTTCTGTCTTAGCGACAGATTTCGACCTAGAACCTTTTTCTCTGGTAACTTAGGTGGCAAATCCTCTTTGACTGAGTTTGAGTTTGAGACAATATTGGATTCCGAGTTTGAAGTTTGCAAGTTACAAACACTCTTTCCGCTATCGGAAATGGACATCTGACTATCTGTATTAGTGCACAAACTAGACGTGCTTCCACCATCTTGAACTTCGTCCTTTGACTTAGTATCGTTACTTTTTTGATTACTAACGGAGATTACCTCGATGTTTTTCATGACATCAATCTGTGTTTGATTTAAGCTAAGTTTACCATCGGAATATCGGAACAGTGACTTCTTTTTGATTGGTAATTGGGGTGGTGGTTGTTTATTTTGATCAGTTTCGGCTCTATAACAGACTACTTCATTGATCGCTGGCTTTTTAGTCGTTTGCTGATTATCTTTCTCTTTTTCTTTAGTTTTGGATTCAAATTCACCGTACCATTTTGTGGAACCCATTGTTTTTTGATCATGTTCTCCGTACCAACTAGCTTTCTTTTCATTTCTAAGATCAACGCAACCGAACTTAGTGTTCCGATTTTGCGTTCCATCACTTGGTGGCGGAGGATTATTATTCATATTGGCACTGGGAGTGTTATTAGCAGGTTGCTGATCTTCGTTCGAATTTGACGCCGCTGATCCTACCTGAATCTGATTTTTAGTATCGGTAACCATTGTCTTTGTCTTAGACTTAGAAGCGGCTTCCCTAGCTAAAGGCGAGACAATTCTCCTAACACTCCGTTCTCTTTCAACATTCCTCCTGACTTCGGAATCAGCTGTTTCCTGACTAGGAGAGACCCTTCCCCTTGGTACATGGTGACTATGACTTCTACCGAGGGGACGAGACCTCTTATTCATTTTATCATCTTCCGCTGCCTGGTTATCAGTACTGATAATTGTATCATTCATCATCGTGTTGTTGTTACTCTCCTGCGAAGTTACGACATGCGATTTTTCAAACAATGCTTTTAGTTTGGCTATACTTGGACGCCTAATGACAGTCGCTTTGCCCACCAGTTTCTCAGATGGTGGACTTTTATCACTGGTGGCGGATACACTCAACTTTACACCGCCACCATCTTGATTCTTGCTTTGATAATTATTAGCATCGATTAGTTTCGATTGTTCTAAAATGGCTTCCTTATCAGTTAATTGACTGGAATCTACGGTCGGGACTACAGCCTGCGTTTCAGCTTTAACAGCAGCTTCCGGTTTATCGGAGACAGCTTTATTCCAACCTGATATTAATCGTTTTACACTTTCTTCCCTGCAAAGTTTCTGAAGTATTTGGGAATTTCTACGTTTTACAATTCCTTTTGGGTTAGGGGGTTCCAGGGAAGATTCCCGGCTATCATTGGGTGAAAGTGACAGTGTTTCCTCAATTGTGGCATAAGGGTTTTCCTTATCTTCAACCCGGGGTCTTTCATTCATCATTAATGACCTAACATCCTCGTAAATGTGCTCGGCAGGCTGTTGTTCTTGAAGTTCTCTTAGCATTAACGGGTGACCATCTCCGTCTAGATTTTCGTATGTATGATTATCAATAACTCTAAGTTGTTGCTCAAATAGGGCACCAACTGCTCTGTGAACAAGAATGTATTGCTCCTGGAAGTATAGAGCATAGAGTATAGAGTATAGAACAATGTGTTACGTTGAAGAAAATCAAATTTCCTAATTCACCGCAAATTAACACACCTTGGTTTGAACCATAGCTATTCTTTGCCTTCTCATATCAGCTATGATGTCATACAAGTTAAAATCTTCCGTTAATTTCTGAAACATTACGATTTTGACTTATATCACGGGGTCATGTGCCATAAACCGAGGGGGTAGACGCTCTTGATCTCTGTGTACACCTGAGTTCAAAAGAGTTCAGCTTTGACAGTGTATTGAGTTCAAATCCTTCGGAACTCAGAGTTCAGCTTTGACAGTGCATTGAGTTCAAAGCCTTCGGAACTCAGAGTTCAGCTTTGACAGTGCATTGAGTTCAAAGCCTTCGGAACTCAGAGTTTAGCTTTGACAGTGCATTGAGTTCAAAGCCTTCGGAACTCAGAGTTTAGCTTTGACAGTGCATTGAGTTCAAAGCCTTCGGAACTCAGAGTTCAGCTTTGACAGTGCATTGAGTTCAAATCCTTCGGAACTCAGAGTTCAGCTTTGACAGTGCATTGAGTTCAAATCCTTCGGAACTCAGAGTTCAGCTTTGACAGTGCATTGAGTTCAAAGCCTTCGGAACTCAGAGTTCAGCTTTGACAGTGCATTGAGTTCAAAGCCTTCGGAACTCAGGGTTCAGCTTTGACAGTGCATTGAGTTCAAAGCCTTCGGAACTCAGAGTTCAGCTTTGACAGTGCATTGAGTTCAAAGCCTTCGGAACTCAGAGTTCAGCTTTGACAGTGCATTGAGTTCAAAGCCTTCGAAACTCAGAGTTCAGCTTTGACAGTGCATTGAGTTCAAAGCCTTCGGAACTCAGAGTTCAGCTTTGACAGTGCATTGAGTTCAAATCCTTCGGAACTCAGAGTTCAGCTTTGACAGTGCATTGAGTTCAAATCCTTCGGAACTCAGAGTTCAGCTTTGACAGTGCATTGAGTTCAAATCCTTCGGAACTCAGAGTTCAGCTTTGACAGTGCATTGAGTTCAAATCCTTCGGAACTCAGAGTTCAGCTTTGACAGTGCATTGAGTTCAAATCCTTCGGAACTCAGAGTTCAGCTTTGACAGTGCATTGAGTTCAAATCCTTCGGAACTCAGAGTTCAGCTTTGACAGTGCATTGAGTTCAAGTCATATTGTACACCTGAGTTCTCAAGTGTTTTCCCCCTCGCCATAAACCTCTTAATTAACTTACACCAAGTCTCATCATACTCCATACATAATCAATAGCACAAATAGTTCCAGTACGCCCACAACCGGCACTACAGTGAATTAAAATAGGTACCGCTTCAGAGGCTTGACAGTCTCTCATAAGTCTAACCATATCAAGAATAGGCTGAACGGTAGTTGGTACACCGTGATCAGGCCAAGTTGTATAATGAAACTGGCACAAACTTCTTTCTTCCTCCCCTAAACATCTGTATTTTAAAGTTCGTACCAAAAAGTCTGGACAAACTTGACGCCATTTAACCTGAAGATATGACAATTAACTTATAAACAATGTAGTTTAACAATGGAAAATTAAAAATTTCAAATATTAGATATAGAGAAACATGAACAAAGGAGCACAACAGCGATTAAATTTTTTAATAGAAATGCCTGGCAAATGAAGCATGAATCTCCAGGAGAACTTTGCCTCCATCTTGAATAGTCTTTTGGCTATTCTATTATGTCCAAGAGACTCAGACTTGAGTCCTAATCACCTAGGAGCCTTTGACTCCCTCTTGAGTTGCCTTTTGGCTATTCTATTATGTCCAAGAGACTGAAATTTGAGTCCTAATCACCTAGGAGGCTTTGGCTCCCTCTTGAGCTGCCTTTTGGCTATTCTACTATGTCCAAGAGACTCAGACTTGAGTCCTAATCACCTAGGAGCCTTTGGCTCCCTCTTGAGTTGCCTTTTGTCTATTCTACTATGTCCAAGAGACTCAGACTTGAGTCCTAATCACCTAGGAGCCTTTGGCTCCCTCTTGAGTTGCCTTTTGGCTATTCTACTATGTCCAAGAGACTCAGACTTGAGTCCTAATCACCTAGGCCCTTTTGGCTCTCTCTTGAGTTGTCTTTTGGCTATTCTACTATGACCAAGAGACTCAGACTTGAGTCCGAATTACACACTTACTTTGCAAAAGGTAGTGTGCTAAATTTATATGTGAGGAATTCCCAAAATAGATTTGAACAAAAGTGTGTTCAAACGCGGGGAGTAGCATTATGGCTTAGGTTACATGAATGTGTAAAAAAAATCAGAATACAGAGATATTTTTAAAAAAGAAGTGATTGGAATAATCTAGACCATGACCTTAAAAAAATTCAGAATATAGTACAATTTAAATCAGCTGTGTATAGATATATCATAGATAACTATAATTCTTGAATTATTAGGTAATGAAGGACCTTATTTTATCTTTTAATCTTATCTTAATTTTACTTATTTAACTTTTAATTTATCTTATACCGGACATCATTATAAACAAGATTTGTCTTAATGATTGATCCCCCCCCCCAAAAAAAAGCAATTATTATTATCAAGTTCTTGAGAAAACAGATTTGTAAATACTAATATTAATATTGTATAGTTTTAATCTCATTAACTGCAATGGTGGACTCCCCTGTAAACCAGAAATACTATCTCTGAATGGGAGTATCCAATGATTGAAGAAATATTAACAAAATTAACGTGTAGATGGAGTCCAAGTGAAGCTTGAATCCTTCAGGGAACTTTGGCTTCATCTTTAATTAACTCTTGATAATTACTAACAAAATTAAGGTGTAGATGGAGTCCAAGTGAAGCTTGAATCCTTAAGGGAACTTTGGCTCCATCTTTAATTAACTCCTCATAAATATTAACAAAATTGACGTGTAGATGGAGTCCAAGTGAAGCTTGAATCCTTAAGGGAACTTTGGCTCTATCTTGAATTGACTCTTAGAAATTCAAATTATTAACAAAAGGAACATGTAGATTGAGTCAGAGTGAACCTAGGGAACTTTGGCTCCATCTTTAGTTGACCATTGGAAATTATTAACAAAAGGAACATGTAGATGGAGCCCAAGTGGACCTAGGGAACTTTGGCTCCATCTTTAGTTGACTCTTGGAAATTATTAACAAAACGAACTTGTAGATGGAGCCAGAGTGGACCTAGGGAACTTTGACTCCATCTTTAGTTGACTATTGGAAATTATTAACAAAAGGAACATGTAGATGGAGCCAGAGTGGAGCCTGAATCCTTAAGGGAACATTGGTTCGATCTTGAGTTGACTCTTCTAATTCTATAACTATTATTAATAGCCAGCCTACTCTTATGCTTATATTTCTCTGTAAGTAATATAGAAATTTATACGTAAATAGAAATCTATTGTACCAATTCCACAGTGATATTTCCATATTGCCTTTCTTTTTCACCTTCTTCATTAGGCCAGTAACACTCGCACTTATACTGAAGAAAAAAAGAAATAATGTATTATACATTTAAATATAGTTTTCCTACAAATTTTGGACTCCATAAAGTAATCCGCCATTTTGAAAAAAAAATAAAAAAAGAGGAGCCATCTTAAGCCACACCCCCTGTCCTTTTATTTTAAATCCCAATATATTTACCTTTCCAGACTCCCTCTCATTGCAGGCCATAACAATGACTTGAACCTCTGCTTCCCATATCATGCGCCAAAAGTCAGCTACAGTATTTGGAAGAGGTCCTTGAGATGCTATATATGCAAATGATCCACTAGCACCCTTCCGTTCAATAAAATATGCATTTTTCAGTTAAATATGAAAACATCTACATTAAAGTGATTAAATAATAATATTCTAACCTTGACATAGTTGGCATTAACATAGTCTGAACCAGGAACACCGGGATACTCAGAAATTATCACACGAGACTTATCATCTAAAATATAATATACATAATTTTGTATTGTAATACCATAGAAGAATTTAAGTAATTTACATTAATTTTCAAGTAATTTACATTAATTTTTAAGTAATTTACATTAATTTTTTAAATAATTTACATTAATTTTTCAAGTAATTTACATTAATTTTTAAATAATTTACATTAATTTTTAAATAATTTACATTAATTTTTAAATAATTTACATTAATTTTTAAATAATTTACATTAATTTTTCAAGTAATTTACATTAATTTTTAAATAATTTACATTAATTTTTAAATAATTTACATTAATTTTTAAATAATTTACATTAATTTTTAAATAATTTACATTAATTTTTAAATAATTTACATTAATTTTTAAATAATTTACATTAATTTTTAAATAATTTACATTAATTTTTAAATAATTTACATTAATTTTTAAATAATTTACATTAATTTTTAAATAATTTACATTAATTTTTAAATAATTTACATTAATTTTTAAATAATTTACATTAATGTTTAGTAATTTACATTAATTTTCAAGTAATTTACATTAATTTTCAAGTAATTTACATTAATTTTCAAGTAATTTACATTAATTTTCAAGTAATTTACATTAATTTTTAAATATTAATTAAATTCCTAACCAATACTTACAGGGCAAGATATCTTTATATCTATTTTTCCTTCTGTTGACCTCAAGTTCCCCTTCATTTACAACATAATCAGGGTTGTGTTTAAGTTGCTCGGTAAGTTCTTTCAGTTTCTGTGAGCAAAACATTTATTAAATCTAAAGACTTAATAAAAGGCTCATAGCAAATAAACAGCATAAAGAGATTATGCCTCAAATTGGGCATAAAAATGTCCCAAAAATTTTGAAATTCCCATTGAATAAACTGCAAAATACCACCTAAACATTGTCATAAACGGTACATGGCTTCTCTTACTACTATACTTAGGCCTAACCAAATTTTAGATACACTCTATAGAACAGATAATTTAACTTAATAATTCTAATATTACAAAGCTAAAACGGAGTTTTTGTTATTGCAAAGACGATATTCAGGCCATCATGTGTTGAAGGAACATATAATTCAACTAGATTAACGAAGCAGCCTTGAACCTACTATATTCACCCATATAAACTAGTTGTAGGTAATATATTTGCCATTATTATTGAAAAATAATTAAATCTGATGGTGTTGATATAGGAATATTACACGAAAGTTCGATTTTAGGGTTGGGTTATCAAAATTTTAGTATGAAAACGATCATAGATGGATTAAAGGGCAAGGCATGCATCAAGCAGCACCCACACCTAGGCCTTTACCTGGAATTCTATTTCGAACAGGTCTTCGCCGTTTTGGCGCCTGGCTTCCGTAGCCTCCACGGAATTCAGGAAATTCCGTAACACAGTTTTTAACGTCATTATATTACAGTATATTGGAATTCGAATTAAAATACCTACATTAATTAATTTATAAATTACTACGGCGTTGGGAAAAATTACTTTCCCCAAAACCCTAATCCTAACCAATTTAGCAGACAACTACGCACCCTTTAGCTAAGCCTAACTTAAATATTTCTCCGCTAGGATATATTACTCAGAAAAGAGACAGGATCAGGGTGGGAAATAAGGATATTTTTTAAACTGGACACTGGGCCAGCGACCCCTCTGGCGGCTCTGGCCTGGAATAAGTAAACTGGTCCATGACCATGACCACTGACCAGGGCGCGTCGTCTGCAATATTGAAGAAGTGGATAATTAAAATGTCTGGACTCTGGAAACCCTTGAATTTTCTTAGTGGTCAAGTGGACCACTGACCCCCCCTTTCGATTTAATTTTTAAAGTGGTCCAGGCAATTTTTAAACTGGTCATTTTCCCTGTGCCACCGCCTTATTTCCCACGCTGCTCAGAAAAGAGTCGGAATTTTCCGGAAGTAAATCCACCGACGAAAGAATAAAACTAATCTAATCCGTAGTCTGTGCCGTAAATTGGACCTAAAATAGCCGTCTGGTAGTCAGTCTGCTGCTTATGCTAAGGCTAAGCTCGGACTCCGTGAATTTTAAATAAGGCTATTAATGTGATTTTCTTGAGGAATTTAAAAACTTTGTATTAATTTTCATAAATATATAAATATATAATAAAAATATATTTCCAGCTCCTGGTATGGCGGAAGACTTTAGAAACTTTCGGTCGTATTATTATGACAAAGTTGGATTTCGCGGTGTTGAAGAAAAGAAGTCACTTGAAATGCTTCTCAATGAAAAACCCTTAAACTTAATGAAGATATCTCAATTTTGTTTGCGATTTTCTCTTCCGGCAATGTACAGGGAATATATTTGGAATATTTTGTTAGGTGTGTAATTCTTTTCATGACCCAACAGCCCTCTGGTGCCTAAACATTAAAGTTGTCCGCCATTTTGAGCAAAGGGGGTGGAGCCATTATTAAGCCACACCCCTTTCTCTCCCTATTTCTCCGGCCTGGGGCCATTATTAAGCCACGCCCCTTTATCTCCCTATTTCTCCGTTATTTCCATTTTAAATTGCTTAATCATCTCAGGTGTCCTCCCCAAAAATCCCGAATCCCAACAATATGTCCAAGACCATCAAAAAGAGATGTATGAGGATCTTCACCATTGTTTGAATGTTATATCAGCAATAGATGACAAAACCCCTTTACCCAAAGTTCTCACCTACATGATTCTACTTGATGAAGGGGAAATAAGATTGAATTACGAGCAGCAGGTAAGAATATTACAAACCCAAAAACGTTCACATATTGACGTGTCACCTTGTTATAGTTGCAGGAACCAAGTTCATTAAATCTTTTAGCATTGGCCACAACATTCACACAAATGTGCTCTAATCAAAAACGAGCTTACTTCTTATTGAAACGTTTTTGGAACCTGGTGAAAGAAAATTCGTCTAATATTAATTTTTTTGTGAGTTCAGTGGCGACATGTAGTGATTTATTGCGGTTTAATAATAATAATAATTATTTTTATTAAACGTAGCAAGAGAAATTCATACAGTCATTGAAGCAAGAAGATCCGGAATTATATCAACATTTACATTATATATCTGCATTGAATACGCTTCCATTTAATGCCTGGTTTTCCCAGTGTTTTGCAGAAGTTTTACCTGAAAATTCACTTGAAAGGTACATTCTGATGCTAAAGGGGCGTAAATTCTCCCCTCCTTAAGGCCAGCCCCTCTCTATTCTCCGCCATTTTGAATGAAAGGGGTGGAGTTATCCTTAAACCACACCCCCTCTGTCCCCCGCCATTTTGAGGGGAAAGGGGTGGAGTAATTATTAAGCCACACCCCTCTGTCCACCGTCTTGAGGGAAAGGGGTGGAGTAATTCTTAAGCCACACCCCTCTGTCCACCGTCTTGAGGGAAAGGGGTGGAGTAATTCTTAAGCCACACCCCTCTGTCCACCGTCTTGAGGGAAAGGGGTGGAGTAATTCTTAAGCCACACCCCTCTGTGCCCCGCCATTTAGAGGAAAAGGGGTGGAGTAATTCTTAAGCCACACCCCTCTGTCCCCCACCGTCTTGAGGGAAAGGGGGTGGAGTAATTGTTAAGCCACACCCCTCTGTCCACCGTCTTGAGGGAAAGGGGTGGAGTAATTCTTAAGCCACACCCCTCTGTGCCCCGCCATTTTGAGGAAAAGGGGTGGAGTAATTCTTAAGCCACACCCCTCCGTCCTCCGCCATTTTGAGGAAAAGGGGTTAAGCCATTCTTAAGCCACACCCCTCTGTCCTCTTTTCTAGCTCAGTCCAGCATGGTCATTATAACGAAAATTTTAATAACTAGTTAACAATTTTGCTTAGAATTTGGGACAAAGTCATTGCTTCAAGGTCCCTGAAAATTCTAGTCAATTTGGCAGTCTCCTTATTCATAACATTACGGAGATCTATTCTAAATATTACATCTGCCAACAATATAGCAAAGTTTTTTAAAGAAGTATGTATGAACGATGGACGGAAATGATACTGAACGAGGTATTAAATTCAATGCTATTTCAGCTTCCGGAAGATACAGCTGATTGTGTGGTTAATAACACTTTAGAGTCTTGGTATCAGACGAATTCAAACTCGGCAAGATGATTTCATGTTGTATATTTTATTAAAATGTAGGTATGTTAGCTAACAAGAAAAACGCGTTAAATCTATCTATTGTATTTATAAATAGACTTGAATTGTCAAAGATTATATTTCATTTTGTATCAATAATAAATTGTTTCATTGGTTAAACCAGAAGTATATAATACTTCTCTTCGAGAGAAGTGTACCACAAAGCGGGGTGAGTGTAACGTCACTCTTCCCAACATCGGAACATTTAGAGCAAGGTTACTAAACCGAATCACACACACGATAAATAGTTCCCTCATCATTACTCTATTAGCGTTTAAATATTTGGCAAGACGCGCTTGTGCATTTTGTCCCACGTCAAGACGAGGTTTGTGGGATGATTGCCAAACAACTATTGAATTCACCTTACGGTGCGATGCCCATTTGTAGTTTGATGAGCGGGAAAGCAAACTAAAAGGGGGGAGTGAGCCTGGGAAGAATGACGTTACATAACTAAAGCATTAAGAGGATACAGAGTGTCATCCTTCTTCTATTATCCCCTTCTGGTTAAACTTACCTTCATCATTCACGAGTGGCAACACCTTTTACACATGATGCGAGATTTACATCAACATTAAGCAATACTTTCTTTATTCATTGATTGATTCGTACAATTATTGGTTAACTGCTTTTAATAATAGTAATTACCATTAATAACAATTAAGGATTTCACTAAATATTGACAACATTACACACCATATTAGATTAAGGAATAGATATTAGAACAGAAGAAAGAATTTTAAATGGGTTATAATTAAGTTAAGTTACGGGAATTCTTAAATTAGTTAATTTACGGTAAATACTTGGGTTACTTTGTTTATACTTATTTTAATATTAGTAATTACCATTAATAACAAGGATTTTCACTAAATATTGACGACATATTAGAACAGAAGAATTTTAAATGGGTTATAATTAAGTTACGGGAATTCTTAAATTAGTTAATTTACGGTAAATACTTGGGGGATTACTTGGGTTATACTTATTACTTATGTGTTAGGCTGTTTAACCTAAACTGGTAGAGCTCAGTAAAGCAACACCTCTTTCGTAAAAGTTATGCTCTTTGATGTTATCTCCAACTTCTAATTCTACGGTAAAAAGGGTTTCAGTACGGGTTGTGTTCAAATACACTGGTAGAGTAATCTGGAAACGAAAGCGTAATAACTTTGTATTATAGAGTGTTTCTAATATTGCAACCTTAGACAAATAAAGTCCATACCAGTTTCTTGGATTGGCGCCTCGATTCAGGATCAATTCTATAAATAGAAAAGAAAGAAACAAACAAGGCTTAGTGAAATCGCACTCAGCGCCATTTATATTAATTCTTAACCATTAATTAATATGGCGGGAATAATGTAATAGTATCTTCACAACACTAATAAATAATAAGGCTTACTTGATCCATTTTAGATAGGTCTGGGGCAAGTCCATAGAAATTGTTGATGAAAGATGCAACTTGTTTGATTTGCACTCGGCACCTTGCAGCTTCAATCCTAATAAACACGTTATAGATAATAAATGCAACGACACTACACAGTAATTGCTGAATTCAAATCATTATTAACATAGAGTGGCGTGCTATGTATTAACATAGAACGGCGTGCTATGTATTAACATAGAACGGCGTGCTATGTATTACCATAGAACGGCGTGCTATGTATTACCATAGAACGGCGTGCTATGTATTACCATAGAACGGCGTGCTATGTATTACCACAGAACGGCGTGCTATGTATTAACATAGAACGGCGTGCTATGTATTAACATAGAACGGCGTGCTATGTATTAACATAGAACGGCGTGCTATGTATTAACATAGAACGGCGTGCTATGTATTAACATAGAACGGCGTGCTATGTATTAACATAGAACGGCGTGCTATGTATTAACATAGAACGGCGTGCTATGTATTAACATAGAACGGCGTGCTATGTATTAACATAGAACGGCGTGCTATGTATTAACACAGAACGGCGTGCTATGTATTAACATAGAGTGGCGTGCTATGTATTAACATAGAACGGCGTGCTATGTATTAACACAGAGTGGCGTGCTATGTATTAACATAGAGACCGCGCCTATGCATTAACATAGACGCGAATAACGTATTAACATCGACACTTACCAGTAACGCAAAAACTACACTCATCAAGTTGGCGTTCTTTATCGTCATCAGCAACGATAACCTTTTTTTTAAAAAAAAACCTATTGTAAGTATCACCGCTATAACAAAGAAACCATTAATGTTCATACTTCTAGAGTCAGCTCTTCTAAAGACCAACAATTCGCTTGCGCCACGTATTGTCTACTAGCGGTAATATATGCTTCAGGATTGAACAAACCTCCAAGCCACACTTTCAGATTCTACATTACATTTATATCATCATAATGAATTACAATTGTACAAGAAGATTTACAATGGCAATTAAGTCCTTACTTTTAAAGCAGACGGTCCACCACTAATCGAAGTAGACGAGACCTTCTGAAGTTGCTTGACGCGATCAGAAAAGTCGGTAATCCATGGTATTACGGTACAACCACGAGGAACAGTGTAATGTTGCCAATGAGATGGAAGCATTCCTAGAGCAAAATTTTACATTAAGACATTAAAGAATTAACGTAAAATTAATACATTAATTACCTTTAGCAAGTTCATTAAGCATGGTACGATGATGATTGGTCTGTTTCTTTTCTCCTTTACAGATCGAAATGACATCTTCCAAATCTTGTCGCACAATCTGGAGAAGTCTAGCACCTCCGTTAACTTCTCTCTCAAAATATCGATAAAGCGGATCTTTAATGTTTTCAACAGTTCGTCTCAAACAAGCCAAAGACGGTGGAATCAATCGCAACCAAGTCAAAGCGGAATTCTGCAATGTTCTCATCCAAGCTGGTCTTCCATCTGTAACTAATTTCTTAGTTGTTTCTCCGTCAGGTGTACTTGGATACACCATATCATCGTCGTCATCTTCCAATAGCTGCATTTTCAGAAGTTTCGCGACTAAATCAGTGCCTAAAGGGAATAAATTGATTACGGTGTTAATTACCATAAATTACTTGAAAATATTTTGTTGAATGAATGAATTACTTTGAGTGGTAAGCAACACTTTCTCGGCGTTGTTCGGTAAACCTAACCAAGACGGCGTTTGATGATCCGAGAGTGATTCAACCCAATGAAGGAATTGATCACGACTATTGAAATTTAATTAATCAGTTAAGATTTTCTAACAAATAAAGGTAATTAAATTAAGTTACCGGATTCCATCAGGCATCGTTATTTTCTTCGCAACTTGTCCATCAATTCCGGCAACCAATGAAAAATCAGCTTCAAAGCTTTGCGATGTAAAAAGTTTATTCAAAAACGAAGTCAGAAGCCTTTGATCAAATTCATTATCAATTTTGCCACCGTAAATGCATTGTCCAAATAAAGTACATAAAGCATCCCATGGTACTTTTTCGGGAGGCAAATTGGTCCTTCCCTGTACAAGTTAATTAACCAAATAAGTTAACCCAAACAATGTACTATTAAGACATAATGTTAAACCCCCACAATGTATTAAGACATAATGTTAAACCCCCACAATGTATTTAGACATAATGTTAAACCCCCACAATGTATTAAGACATAATGTTAAACCCCCACAATGTATTAAGACATAATGTTAAACCCCCACAATGTATTAAGACATAATGTTAAACCCCCACAATGTATTAAGACATAATGTTAAACCCCCCACAATGTATTAAGACATAATGTTAAACCCCCACAATGTATTAAGACAATGTTAAACCCCCACAATGTATTAAGACATAATGTTAAACCCCCACAATGTATTAAGACATAATGTTAAACCCCCACAATGTATTAAGACATAATGTTAAACCCCCACAATGTATTAAGACATAATGTTAAACCCCCACAATGTATTAAGACATAATGTTAAACCCCCACAATGTACTATTAAGACATAATGTTAAACCCCCACAATGTACTATTAAGACATAATGTTAAACCCCCACAATGTATTTAGACATAATGTTAAACCCCCACAATGTATTAAGACATAATGTTAAACCCCCACAATGTATTAAGACATAATGTTAAACCCCCACAATGTATTAAGACATAATGTTAAACCCCCACAATGTATTAAGACATAATGTTAAACCCCCCACAATGTATTAAGACATAATGTTAAACCCCCACAATGTATTAAGACATAATGTTAAACCCCCACAATGTATTAAGACATAATGTTAAACCCCCACAATGTATTAAGACATAATGTTAAACCCCCACAATGTATTAAGACATAATGTTAAACCCCCACAATGTATTAAGACATAATGTTAAACCCCCACAATGTATTAAGACATAATGTTAAACCCCCACAATGTATTAAGACATAATGTTAAACCCCCACAATGTACTATTAAGACATAATGTTAAACCCCCACAATGTACTATTAAGACATAATGTTAAACCCCCACAATGTACTATTAAGACATAATGTGTATATAACTTACCATGGCGACTGTTTCAATCCAAGTATCCAATGTATCGCAAGCGACACGCAAATCAGATTCATTAAACTCGTACTGTTTGGCCCAACCCAAAGGACAGTAACGTAAACGTTCTTGAACAATGGCGTGGAACCAAGCTAAAAGGAAATACAATCGAGCTCGTTCTCCAGGGGCCTTCATCATTCTTTGCGCTGGAATAGTGTTGAAGGTTCTCAATAGATTAGCCTTAATTCCTGGTGGTGGCTCAAAAACAAAGACTCGTCCGGCACGCAACAAATTAACCGGGGTTTTAGGATGAATTTCCA
This sequence comes from Phalangium opilio, assembly GCA_019434445.1. Lineage (NCBI taxonomy): Eukaryota > Metazoa > Arthropoda > Arachnida > Opiliones > Phalangiidae > Phalangium > Phalangium opilio. The sequence continues at coordinate 148,519 of JAEQBA010004472.1, read as the reverse complement.
ATGTTAAAAATAGCCTGAATTGCGGATGCGGCTGCAAATTATGTAACTTTTTCTCCAACTGCACGAGCCATTGAGGAGCCAAGTGTACATTCTTCAACATAACCCATCGTCCCGTTTTGGAAGCAGAGTTTATAGCCTTCTCAGCCTGGCTGAATCCTTCAGCTGAGCCAATAGCGATGGAAGTAATAGTCTTCCCTAGTTCAGCTGACAAATCGTCCACACGACCGCTTGCATCGTATCCCGGTACGGAACACATGAGTACCGGTGCATTTGAACTGACTTCAGTTTCCAAGATATTAGCCAAATCCATTTCTCCTTCAGCAGCGTGCATAAAGTTTTGTCCAATGGCTACACCGACTACTTCACGTGCCATTGAAATGACGCGGTCTGGTCTAAAAGCTTGAATGACCAGGAGTTGATACATGGCAGTGCCAACAGCGGACAGTGGTTTATCATCATCCCATAAAACTGGTACGGTAAGTTCAGGATTTCCGCTACTAGCCCAAGCAGCAAAATCCTGCAATAGATGTACACATTGCATATGCAAGGCTTAAGTACATCCTCTCAGCAAATACTTACGTCATTTGCGTCAATCTTTTGTTGAAGATGACGGAAAGCTGGTAATTTTGAAAGGGCAGTAGCTCCTTCTAACTGCTCTAAACTTAACCCTGCAACTCTTATTGTGGGTTGACCCGGTAAGATACCTTCTCGACCACGCAAGAAATGATCAAATTCGTGTTCAAAATTGGTTTCACTGAAAGATTCCATTCCAGGAGTTTAACATATCTCCCCGCTAGCAGTAAGTAGATTACATAAGCTGATACAGGGTTCATACAACTTTTGGAAAACAAATTTCCCTGAGATTTCCAGGTTTTCCCCCAACACTTCCCTCAGTTTTCCAGGTTTTTCCCCTATATGGAGCCAATGTTAACGAGGGAGGGGTGGGGCAAATAGGACTGTTACATAATCCTATGTAGGGGATGTTTATGAACATTTTGCTCAATTACTCAGCCCCTGATTGACGCAAATTTCCCTGATTTCCCTGAATTTTGCTAAAAATTCGAAATTTCCCTGATTTCCCTGAATTTTGCTAAAAATTCGAAATTTCCCTGATTTCCCTGAATTTTGCTAAAAATTCGAAATTTCCCTGATTTCCCTGAATTTTGCTAAAAATTCGAAATTTCCCTGAGTTTTCCCTGAGGTTTTTGTCAACTATTTATTTCCCTGATTTTTCCAGGTTTTCCCTGTTTTCCAGGTTTGTATGAATCCTGTGATAAACGCGTCGCGTCTTACCCTGAGAAGCCCTTCAAGTGAATTTTACTTAAAAGCAAAGCAAATATAAGGCGATCCTCGTGTAGCATTCCCCTGGTAACTCTGTTGTATACAGTCTAACGAAAAACAGCACAGTATAGTTGCAATTCAACCCAAAATTGACAAAACTACAAGGACTTACTTGAAATAAATCTGTGGTTATCAAAGACAACCTAGCCGCGTGTTCAGTTACACCAGTAAGATGCTGGTTGTTAGTCAAGACATCCATATACATATCCAAGAAGAAATTAAGGGCATACTGATACAAAAAGTGGACCTGGTGTAAACCTTCCAGTGTAAAGTAGATGCTAGAACAGGCTTGCGAAAGAGGCATGTATTGTTGAGAGACAGTTTCAACCTCAGCCATAATCTTATCAGTTTCTTCCATTTTGTGAGATATTTCCGAAGCTTCGTGCTTCAATTTTTCCAAAGTGCCAATAACACTATCGTCATCCAAGATTCTACCCTTTGAGTCATTCAACGCAGCAAGAAGGGATTTTTCAAGTTGTCTCAGACGTACGTGGAATTCACCTTGCAACTTGAGAAGGTCAGAACGCTTCTCATCAATGTCAGGCCTTTCAGCCTTCAGGACTTGATTTAAACATTGACTCTGTAAACTACTTCTAGTTACGGTGAAATTAACGAAAGTTACTCTGGAGCAGAGGTCAGGAGGAAATTCAACCTGCAAATGTTCAAAAAATGTATAGCCTAACTTCGCGTCTTGTTGCAGTTGTTCGTACTGACCGTTGGATCTCTGGTTGAAAGATAGATACAGAACGATGGTGACAAATCAATATCTTGATCACCTAAAGTAATCAAGACACGTCCTCCCGTTTTTCTAACTTCCCGATTCAAAACTGGATTCAATATTGGATCGTAACTTTCAACGTCCTGGAAGCAAGTAGCAAATCATTATGATATTTCGAAAATTTGATCCAAAGAAATGCTATGAACAAACCTGCACAAGAAGTGGATTTCCAAAACGCAGAGCACTTTCAAGATTTTTGCGGAATGAATCATCCAAAAAGCTGCGTAAAATATTTGTGTCAAGTGCCTCGTCTATGCTACTGATTTTTTTGTTGTTGCAGAACTTACCTTGTTTGTGTAATTTTTCTGTCCTTGTACTCGTTAATAAGGAACTCAGTAGCTTGTCCAGATGGATCAATAATGAGAGGGTATCTATTGAATCTCTTCAACATGATAGCATTCTCCGTGCAAAGTTCGTCACTCGGTAAGGCATTCGCTTGCCATCTTAGCCTTTCATCGGCGGAACTAAGATACTCGGTTCTAGCTAGATCACTTCGGAATAATATTCCGGCTTGTTGTAGATGCGTGCACCAGTTACTGAACAAATTTTGACGATACTGTTGGTCAAAGTAACCTCCGTAAGCCAAAAAGGCCGAAGACAAAAGAACATCGCCAGCAATGGTGGCCATTTGATTTTTAAACGTTTCACTGCTGTTTTCCCAACGTTTTCTTTCAGAGCTCAAACTCTTAATGAGAGCGATACTCCTATCAACCTTCGCTTGTACAGATGAGAGATCCGATTTAATGGCCTGTGCCTGGCTAACCAAGTTAGCGTATTCCTCTTTGTAAGACGCGATACTCTTTTCAAGATGTTCAATAACACTATCAATCTCTTGCGCACGGTGTTTGTTTTCCGATGCGGCGGATTCGAGATTATTCAACTCGTTCCTTAATGGTTCGACTTGTTTCAAGATATCAGCGTAGTTAATCTAATTTCACGCCAACCAAATTAACCGATTTGATTTACTGATGTTCAAACTGATTAATAAATACCTGCGCAATGGCCCATTTCACCATAGGACCGCAAGCCAAACTGGCTTTGTTAACTTTCTCAAAATTGTATTCGGGATTGTTGAGATATCGGTTTTTCATCTTGTTACGAATATCGTCGCTTAAAACGAGGCAATAATATGTTATTTCTATCATCATTTAGATAAGTTAATATCGATGGATATTTGTGCATGGCGAAATTCAATTAACAAGCTTTAAAAGATAATTAAATGCTTGCTCGCAAGTGGGACTCAAACAATTTTAAGTAACTCATCGGCTTGTCATTTGCACAATAGATTTTCGATCGAAGGGACACTAGATTAATTAGTGGACAAAGTTGGTATATCGGAACACTGATGCGAGTGTCGTGACAAATCGTGAAATGGAAATCTTTTGATTCATATAATGCTACCACTAAATCTAATCTAGTGTTCCTTTAAGTGAACAATAGGCATAAAAATTGCATATATATATATATATATTAGGAATAATTCATGCCAGTCTCGGATTATTAACCTCTACGTTAATTAGAGTACGGCGGATTACTAAAGTTAAAATAAAACACAAATCTACTAGCTTAAAAATAATTAAATTGGTCCCTTTACAAACATATTTAGATTTAAAAAAAGGTGTAATGTAAAATTCCTATAACATGGCCTAGCATAAACAAATTAGCCTACTGTACCATCTACACATGTCCTAAAATCCCACTTCCTACGCTAATGCTGCATATAACCCGGAGATGTCCGAGGCAAATCACGCTTTAGTCTAAGCTTGGACTTAGGAACATTTTTTAACCCAAAAAGAAAGGATCTACTACAAAGTGGTAGGGAAAAAATAATACAAGCACAATAGAAGCAGGACAGTGTTCAGTGTACACTTAAGGGTAGAGAGAAGGTCATCAACAGTGCCATTCCAATTGAAGCTTACTGCAGTAACTCGGGGTTAAAGTTGACAATGGTAGGAATGAAATTTTCACGTATAATAACGGAACGAATTGCTTTCCAATCAGGCGATGGTTCACCCAATAGAAGGCAAATGGATTCCATAGCCATCTTGACTGGAGGCGGAGGGTTACTCATAGATCTTACTTCAACGAGATGCTGACGCTTGATTCCTTTCACCGCTAAACTCACACCCAATTTGGAATGGCATGACACGATAAAAGTACGGAAAGCGTATTTGTTTTTATTGGGATTGAAAGAGGAAAATTAGAAGAAAATTAGTAGAAAGACAACTACGGGAGAAGTTAATTTAATTTAAGTCCGTTAGAAGAATGTATGTGGCCCAGATGTACACCTATTCAACTATAATGTAAGCTTATTGTTTGTGAGAGACCAAATTAATATGAAAACGAGAACTACGCAGCAAATGAGATGAACAAACAAAAAATGTGCGCGGAAAAACAACATTTGTTAAAAAGCACTACAGTCGGGTTCGAAGATAATTTGTCACGTATCTACGTGTCATTTTTTTAAAATTGGGCCTTACGTGATATTATCAGCTTCAAAATTGACGATAGTACTGATGAAATTGTCCCTAATGAGTACCGATCTAATAGACTTCCAATCTTGAGTCGGTTCGCCTAAAAGTAGGCAGATACTCTCCAGTGCCAACTTGACCGGGTTGGGCGGATTGGCCATTGACTTGACCTCAACCAAGTGTTGCTTCTTAATGGATTTCACAGCTGATCAAAGCCATGCAAACATGCAACAAAAGGTTGTAAAAATATAAACGGTAAAAATAAAATTTTCGTTTCGTGGGGACAGTGGAGACCAAAATTAAAAGAAAAAGAAAAATCAAAATCAAAAAAGTTATGGCAATGATATTTGAGAGTGAGTTCAACTGTAGCTGTCATGAAGCACTAACTCCCCTTCTATACAACATTTACGAGACATGTTCATGGAAATGCCTCTCATAAATCCTGTATCAATTCATACAATACAAAACTTATGGGTTGATCTATTTAGTTATAGACTAATGGCACCCCATGTTATTTCCCCATAGAGCTTAATACAGTCGAAGGCAGAGGACTGCCATTACCCTATTACTAAAATTCAGTGATGATATCTCAGCAATACTATTGTATGAACAATACTGTCCATACACTATAGAAACAATTACTAGTACATTGAAAAACGGTAATAATTAAACGGTTGACACGCCCACCTATCCCTTAAAGTATGAAGTTGTGTCCCATGAATATTATATTATATTATATTATATAACCCACAACCAAAGATGTAACTGTTTTGAACAACAAATTACGCACCTTGCTGAGCCTCAAGTACAGCGGGTTCTACTTGCTGCAAGTCCCTCATTACACTGGTTTGTTTTTCCGCGATAGTTTCTTCTTGTTTCTGTAAGAACAAATCTCACTCTGATTAACATTACACAATGCCGGGTATTAAACTTCGTTCACGACACTTACCCTTAAGGCATCCTGAATCTCGTGAGATTGTCCCTTTTTCTTCTCAGCTTCTTGTTGGTCTTTCAACTAATCAAAAAGTTCACAGTAAACTTTCAAATTAGCAACAAAAACATCAAGTTCATTTGCAACATACCATTTCCTTTAGTTTAGCATTTGCAGCTTGATTTTTAGCTTCCAATTCATTTCCTTTCTGAGCCAATGACTTTTGTAGTTCTTCAACTTGTTCCACAGTTTCTCTTATTTTCTGCAGTCCAACGTTCAAATGGAGTTGTTGTTCTTCGAGTTCAGATCGCTTCTCATTAAATAACTGAACATAGTGGTTAATGAAATCCAAGAAATGTCTGGGAGTGATGGTCGTAGTTTGACCTCCCCGCTTAGTCAAGCGCACGTTGGCTTTATGAAGAGTTTGGTGAACGTGAACGAATGCATTCACGATAGCTTCCCTATGACTCGGTCGAGTACCCATACTTGGGAAAGCCACTGGGAAATACTCAGGAGCTTGATACTGCGGATAAAAAGGTTATTAGCTCAAATTTAGATCCAAGTAAAACAAGTTGCTTTCTGTGAACAGCCAGTGCGAACAGACACGAACAGATACACAGACTCTTCCGGTGTAATACCTCTCACAAACGCGATCTGATATTGCGAACAGACACACATACACGTCCAGTGTAATACCTCTCACGAACGCGATCCGATAATGCGAACAGACACACCCCAGAAACGATACACAGACACAGACACGTCCAGTGTAATACCTCTCACGAACGCGATCCGATAATGCGAACAGACACACCCCAGAAACGATACACAGACACAGACACGTCCAGTGTAATACCTCTCACGAGTCACGAACGCGATCCGATATTGCGAACAGACACACTCACGAACAGAAACACAGACATGTCCAGTGTAATACCTCTGACGAGCGCGATCCGATAATGCGAACAGACACACCCCAGAAACGATACACAGACACAGACACGTCCAGTGTAATACCTCTCACGAGTCACGAACGCGATCCGATATTGCGAACAGACACACTCACGAACAGAAACACAGACATGTCCAGTGTAATACCTCTAACGAGCGCGATCCGATATTGCGAACAGACACAGATACACAGACACGAACAGTTACACAGACACGAACAGTTACACAGACACGAACAGTTACACAGACACGAACAGATACACAGACACGAACAGATACACCGACACGAACAGATACACCGACACGAACAGATACACCGACACGAACAGATACACCGACAGGAACAGATACACCGACACGAACAGATACACCGACACGAACAGTTACACAGATGTGTCCAGTGTAATACCTCTCACGAACGCGATTCGATATTACAAACAGACACACAGAACGACCAGTGTAATACCTCTCAGTGACATGGTCACGAACGCGATCCGATATTGCGAACAGACACACAGAACATCCATCCAAAAACGTATCAAAAACTAACCTGATTTCTTTCCAAATCCACTTTGGAAGTGAATTCCGTTCCGACTTGGAAAAGGGCCTCATCCGACCAATCACCAAACCAATTCAATACGCATCTGTTGAACAAAGCTGGCGAAGTCGCCGCCCTATCTTTCAATCCTTCAGAGGATGGATTCATGGTGAAAACCACGTGCAGGTTTGTAGTAACCTGTTGCGTAAACCACTTGTAGAGTTCTTCATTAGAATCGAGCATTAACCCTTCTCTTTGCGAGCCTTCTTTGCATTGAGTCATAAGGGTGGTGTACTCATCGCCCTCAAATAATCCGGGAACTTCACCATTAGCTAAGAGGGTGTTCATTCGTTCCAAAAATCCGGAATCAAGTACATTACTTTCATCCAGAATGAAGCAAATCTTTTCACCCTAAAATATAATACCAATTTGAACTCTGGGTCATGGACAGACCACACTTGACGCTTTTTGTTACCTTACAACCGGAACGTCTTAAAACTGATCTCAAATCCTCGTCAAAATCATTTCCGGTGTACTTGTTATGCACTTTAATCTGGAAAACTGTTAATCCATTCATCCAGGCCACGAATCGGGACAAAGTAGTCTTTCCAGCACCACTAACACCAATCAACAGCAAATGTCCTTGTGGTTGTCTAAAGATTCGATCAATTCTAAGTACATGATCAAGTACTTCATTGAAAAGCACTAGAGGCATGTCCAACTCTTCTTCATAGAACACTTTAAGTCTGGCTTTGGTGTAATCCCTCAACTCCTCACGTTTAACGGGAACATAGTCCTTTGATAGCCAGTTGCTGTACAAAATGGGTCTTCCCAATGCAGCGTCTCTTTGTATATTGGGGAAATGCTTCAGGGCCACCATGTCAATGTTCTCATCAGTCCATAATCGTTCATCATCCTCAACCAGACGATCTTGGAACAGTCTAAGGGCTTCGTGAGCCCAAAGTCTGACAAGTCCCTCAACATTCAGAGTTTCCAAGGGTCTAAGTGCTTCGCAGATTCCTCTAACCCAACGAGTCAATTCACGAGGAGAGTAGACGTAATGGGGTTGCATGTCTTGCGTAAATCGTTCTTGGGACATTAAATAAAACTCAACCATAGCGGCTGTAAGTGGTTCGGCGTATGTTCTTAGTGAGGATATCATTCTCAACATAGCTCGGTTGAATGTTCCGTAGATTTGCTTCAATGATGTTTCGCCTGGGTAGTCAACATACACAACTGGTACATGACGTAAGAATCTAAGGATATTCATTAAAATGTACGCGTATTAGGGATGAACAATGTCGACCACAATGTTTCACTTACCTGTGGGACAATGGTTTACGACCAGGATCAGTTGGAGGATTGCAAGCTCCAACAAATTGGATACGTTCTAAATGGACCCAAGCTTGATCGGTCGTTCTATAAAATCCTCCATGTTCCACAAGTTGTCGGAGGAACGAGATTACTCTTTGAGTACCTGTTAACAAGAGTTATTACATTGCAAATCCAAAACACATGAAATGTACCAAGAAAAGGACAATGACAAACGTACCATATTTATCCATATCAGGCAAATTAATTTCATCGCAGAAGAGTATAAGCCATTTGCCCAATTGAATTGGTGAAAGGACAATACCATTTGGAGTACGTCGGTACTCGCAGTAATGGTCAAAGGTTTTAAGCAATAGTTCGGGAGTAGTAGCACTGGAGAAATTCAACCCAACAACCTAACCGACAAATGCGACCATATGGTAAATATCTGGAATTAATGTACATCATTTTAACTTACCTCCATGTCGGGAAGTGATCTCAAAGCGCTGAAGAGTGTCATAGTCTTTCCTGAACCAGGAGGACCACAGAGAACCAATGGCTTGTGTTCTTGAAGCCAGGTGTATAGTAAGGATTCGTGTCGTACAGTGTCGAGTGTTGGTACAACCACATCAGGTGCGGCGACCTTATGGGTTTCAACTTCAATCTGGGGTACCTTGTTCTGCCAAGGAATCCATTCTCCACTGTGCGATACTTCATAATCGATGATAGGCATTCCAGTTTGCCCAGGTGGTAGTGGAATCGTCGTTATGCCACGCAGAAAATCTCCCAAGTCACATCTGGACTTAATCTTAGCGTCACCAGAAAATGACCATAACAAGCAATAAACCAAACATTTTGAGATGTATCGTTCGAGTTGATCTTGTTGCATGGGGAAATCGGAATGGGAATGATTGTAGGCGAGGACATTTCGACAACACTGATTCAACATCGAGAACAAAGATCCCATGGCTCTCAAACGAGTAAAATCCATGATGTGCTCTTGTTTCGAGGCGTAATCGAGGGCTCTAATCACCAAACCATCAATGGCGAAATAAGGAGTCAAAATTGAAGCCACATCTTGCTGAACCTGTAAGGTTGGCGAGAGCAAATCTTCTTTGATAGCTTCAATCTTCTTCTTATAACTCAATTCCTCCTCAGCTTCTTCAAGCGGGATGTGCCTCAACCTCAACAGGAAGTTATCCAAAATCATTTCGGTTGAAAGAACATCTTCGCTAAACCAAATCATGCCGCAACGGGACACGGTAGCCAAGGTAGCGAATTTAAGGTCTTGGACTTCAAACATAATACGGACCTAACAAAATTCGGAGAACCATTTCGTTCAGCATATTCGTTACGCATATCAAGGAACAGCTTACATTGGGTGGTAAACTCAAACGTTCACCATTGGGAAGGGTTAGGAGCTTATTGTCATCTAGGACACTATTCAAATTTTCAACCCACTCGGGGTCAACATCACCATCAAAAATGATCCATTGCCGTTTGTTAATCTCACCACGTACATTATCAATAATTCTAAGTAAAGTTAGAACCTTAGTCTTTGTAATTACAAAGACCGCTTCGTAAGTAACTTACTTTCTAAGAACGTGAGTGAATAAACCATCGGTCCATTCTCTGGTATTGGGATCGAGGACACCGTATAATGCCTCTTTGGATATTGCCTTAGGATCTATTACGTGGGCAACACCTTCAGTCCCATCAAATCTTTCCAGAGCTTTGAGAAGTACTTTCCAGGCTGTGGACTTGCCACTCCCACTTGGACCAACCATCATGAGACCATGATTTAATTGAGATATTTGGAAGAGTTGCAAAACTTTTTCCATCCATTGTCCGCCTTGTTCATCACCCTCTCCGCAAATGAGGTACATCTCTTGACAAACTGATCTAATCTTCTCCTTAAGTTTCTCCATTTCAGCCCTGGAGTACTTAACACCGGGGAAAACATCGGAGAGCAATGAAAATAGAAGAGGAATGTCCTCGGCGACCAACTTGGGTACCATTGTTTCGCAAACACTTTGAATTAAAATTTCTTGTTCGGGTAATCGTTCCGCGATGGAGCCCTCATCCAAAGAGGAAGGTGGCTCTTGCTCGTCAATAAGTTTTTCTTTCATGCGTTGAATGCGATCTCTTTTAATGTTTCCTGCACTGACGAGTACGCTCTTCAACGCACGCAAACCAAAGTCATAGTGAGATTGATTCGATAGTTGTTCATCGCAAAGCCTTTAAGGACATACATACCGTAATTCAAGAACTTGCCCTAGAAAACCAGGGTTCGTACGAAATTTTTACATTGAAAATCCCCGACTTTTCCAGGTTATCCCTGACCAAATGTTGCCTATATCCCTGACCATTTTAAGTACGTGTTTACCAGAGCCCACTTCATAATTACACCTGGCTCATATTTAGCATTGCATGAAGAATGGTTTGATATGCCAAACAAAATCCCTGACATATCCCAGACTTTTTAGGAAAATGTTTTAAATCCCTGACTTATCCCTGACTTTTCCAGGTTATCCCTGACCAAATGTTGCCTATATCCCTGACCATTTTAAGGTGTTTACCAGAGCCAACTTCATAATTACACCTGGCTCATATTTAGCATTGCATGAAGAATGGTTTGATATGCCAAACAAAATCAATGACATATCCCAGACTTTTTAGGAAAATATTTTAAATCCCTGACTTATCCCTGACTTTTCCAGGTTATCCCTGACCAAATGTTGCCTATATCCCTGACCATTTTAAGGTGTTTACCAGAGCCAACTTCATAATTACACCTGGCTCATATTTAGCATTGCATGAAGAATGGTTTGATATGCCAAACAAAATCCCTGACATATCCCTGACTTTTTAGGAAAATGTTTTAAATCCCTGACTTATCCCTGACTTTTTCCCCTATTTTCCATATCCCTGACTTATCCCTGACTTTTTCCCCTATTTTCCATATCCCTGACTTATCCCTGACTTTTTCCCCTATTTTCCATATCCCTGACTTTTCCCCCTATTTTCCATATCCCTGACTTATCTCTGACTTTTTCCCCTATTTTCCATATCCCTGACTTTTTCCCCTATTTTCCATATCCCTGACTTTTTCCCCTATTTTCCATATCCCTGACTTTTTCCCCTAATTTTCATATCCCTGACTTATCCCTGACTTTTTCCCCTATTTTCCATATCCCTGACTTATCCAGGTTATCCAGGATATCCAGATTCCGTACGAACCCTGAAAACTCGTAAATGCAAGAACTTACTTGAAGAATGGTACTATTTTGCTTGCCAGCCTTTCAGCTGTACGGAAACCTTGCGAAAAAAGCATAACTTGCGCAATTAGCTGCCTGTCTGGCTTAGTCATAGCCAAAGACCTGAAGAGTTTCTTCAAGTTATCCGGTAAGTTGGATCTTCCAGCGTATCCAGGATTCATCGTAATGAAAATGGCCATATCGGCATTAAGGTGTACTTGCTTTCCAACCAATTCAACGCAGAGATCTTTGGTTTTCTGACTTAAATTACTCTTCAATGTTTCTTGTATCATCTGAATTTGTTGGGACACAGCCGAGAGCATGCGCTCTTCCAATCTGTTAAATTCATCAAAACATCCCCAAGCACCAACTTGACAAAGACCCACAAAAATACGCCCCATAGCCTGAAAGTCAAATGTTTCATCGCAATTGAACACAAGTACAAAGCGACCAAGTTGGTGTCCTAAGGCTTTCACGGATTCAGTTTTACCGGTTCCAGCGGGTCCTATAGTTATAGTTAATCAAAATTGTAATTGTAATTACCAAAGCATAAGTACTTAATTTATTTAAAGGTAATTACCAAAAGGTGAGCCTCCAAGTCGAGCTTCTAATGCTTGCGTCATTGTAAGATAGCACCTATCAGTCAAAGGTGTTTGCACAAGCTTTTCTTGCACTCCCAAATATTCAAATCCATAATTGAATTTAGCGTTTGCCATATGGATTGAGAGTTGTTGGAGGACGTCGGTATGGTTAGGGTCAAAATAGAATCGCATTTGACTCAACCAATCAAATGATTTATTGTTGGTAACTTTGTTTTTAATGAGAGACCTGGTAACATCTCTTTTGTGGACAAATTCGGTAATCTGTACATGAACATGAATGATAAGATTAAGACACTTCTGGGGCAGGGCTCATACAACTTTTGGAAAACAAATTTCCCTGAGATTTCCAGGTTTTTCCCCATATACTTCCCTGAATTTTCCAGGTTTTTCCCGTATATGGAGTATTCCATGGAGCAAATGTTAACGGAGGGGGGGGGGCAAATATGACTATAACATACTCAAAGGACATCCCCGTATCTCTAATATAACCAGAGTTATGAGCCTCCAAAGTATAGTGTAATGTTAATCCTATGGAGGGTATGTTTATGAACATTTTGCTTAATTACTTGGCCCATGTTTGTCGTAGCCCCATGTTTTTAGTATGTTTGGATGGGGGGCAAATTGGACTATAACATACTCAAAGGACATCCCCGTATCTCTAGTAGAACCAGAGTTACGAGCCTCCAAAGTATAGTGTAATGTTAATCCTATGGAGAGTATGTTTATGAACATTTTGCTTAATTACTCGGCCCCTGTTTGACTCAAATTTCCCTGATTTCCCTGAATTTTACTAAAAATTCTAAATTTCCCTGAGGTTTTTGTCAACCATTTATTTCCCTGATTTTTCCAGGTTTTCCAGGTTTGTATGAACCCTGTGGGGGTTAAATAAAACCATGATTTTAAAATGTGTTTTTACCAAATGTTCAAGTTTTTTCCTTCTCAATGGTGGTTGTTCTTGAAGAACAGAATCGGCAAGAACATTCAAAGTTGACTGCACGGCTTTTAAGACTTCTTCTAGAGGTGCCATGTCGGTTCCATCACCACTCGCAACCATATTCTGTAAGGCTGCCTCTACGTCTTGCGACCACGAGATTTGAGCTGCCAGTACGACTATTTGCGCCTGTACACAAAGATGTACAACTTAACATATGCAACACAAAAGACTTATCAACAGTTACAAACTTACTTGATACTTGTCAGCCCAATCCAAATAGTCACTTTGTTTGATTTGTCCTTTCTTGAAAGGTGCAATATCAGCAACTGCAGAAGCTAACAGCTTAGCTAATGTTACTCGCATTTCTTTTTCAACCAAAGACAACCATTCGTTAATCTTTGGATGGTCTTTGATTGAGACTGGAGTGCTGAATACAACCTATCAATAAGAGTACTCGTTAAGTACTTCCGTCCCAGGATAAAAACAAAGAAAGAACGGATTAAGTACTTCTTCTCCTTCTTTAGAGGAGATTCCCTTAACAATGGTGTTATCTTCATTGAGGTCAATTGAACTGACCCCGGCAAACATTTTCTTGAAATGTTTTTGCAATCTGGGTATGTTTTTACTGTTACCGATAATTTCAAGCAAGTCTTCATCGCCCACAAAGTAGAATCTAAACCGGAAATAGATTCACGTTGAATTCCTAAGCACAGCAACATTTCTTACACATTGACATTGACAAACCTGGGGAACGAAGATCTCTCTCGTTCAAGGTATTCACCCAACGCTTTCTGAATTTTACCCAAAAGGTCAGCGAGTCTTTCAAGTGACCTCTGAACACCAGGGATGTTTAATATGTCCATCACCAGCGGAGATTTCACGACTTTCTTCATTAAAGTAAGAAATTCCGAGCTTATGCTGTAAAGATGTGATGTTACGTGATTGCATAGAGGTGACAGGTCACTTGGTTTACCTACCTCTGAAATCTCGATGTTTCAACTGGTAAGAGAGTTTGAATATCAGCGCTACCAGAAAAGATGCCTTCCAAATAGACCCAACGTCTTTGTACGTCAATCCAGACATCAAAAAGGGCATTGATTCTGTTAAGTTTCTCTTCCCATGAAAGGGCATCATCCTCAAACTCCTTGTAGTAGGGAGACAATTTCATGGCGGCAACAGAATTAATGTGTTCCTTAACTTTGTTAAACAGGTCATCCCATCCACGGATCAGTTTACATTTATTTTGGTAATTGATCAAGTCAAGTTCGTAGCTTTGCCAAGCTTCTCGGACTTGTTTCAAAAACTCTTCTAATGCCATTTCACCTTGCGCAACCAATATGACATCTCTTATTAAGGTTTCGTTACGTTGCAAGTCAACATCCCAGACTTGTCCAAGAGTTAGGTCAGAGAGAACCCAATTGACACGTAACTGTTTCATTAATTGCTTCCAATGGCGCTCTTTCAGAGCATCCGACTTAAGTTCAACAACAAGCATGTTAACCTGTTGAGCGAAAGTACAAAAGATTACTGTCCATTATTGTCGAGGGACCAGGAAGTCTTTCTTACCTTAGTGTAGCCCTGAAGGAGGCGTTTCACATATTCGTAAGAAGCATATTGACGTAGACGCGCGGGGAGTTCTTTAAGTTGGGATAAGAAACTGTCTAGTTGTTGTCTAAGTTTCCTTGGTTGAACAGAGAGCCAGGGTTGCTCTTTTAATTGGTCAATAGATTCCCAAATTTTGGCCAGTTCTTGCCATACACCTTTAAGGTCTTGCAGTTCTTCAAAGGCAACGTGAAGTCGCTCGTCCGTGGCACTTACAGAGCCTAAAAAGATGTCATCCCGAAATTTTTCATAAAAGCTGAGAAACAATAGCGGACTTGACAAATCAGCCTCTTGCAAGATAAAGAGAGTTGCATTGCAAGAATACAGCTATAAGCGCACGCCGTCACGTCGCTATAAGCGCACGCCGTCACGCCACTATAAGCGCACGCCGTCACGCCGCTATAAGCGCACGCCGTCACGCCGCTATAAGCGCACGCCGTCACGCCGCTATAAGCGCACGCCGTCACGCCGCTATAAGCGCACGCCGTCACGTCGCTATAAGCGCACGCCGTCACGTCGCTATAAGCGCACGCCGTCACGTCGCTATACGCGCACGCCGTCACGCCGCTATACGCGCCCGCCGTTACGCCGTTATAAGCGCTCGCCGTTACGCCGTTATAAGCGCTCGCCGTTACGCCGCTATAGGCGCACGCCGTCACGTCACTACAAGCGCACGCTATTACAAAACCGTTCCCATAAAATAAAAACTGTTATCATGCAAAGCTAAATTTTATTTATTTAAATTATATACTACATTTGAAACTAATCTTTTAATTGTTTTATTGGAAAATTAATGATAAAAGAGATAAGACAAAAGCCATTACTACATACATGCTAAAACAATAAGCACAATAAAGCAAGCCAAAACCATAGCCAATAAACAAGTAATTATTACCAGGATCTTGAAGTTCTAGGGCTTCTTTGGCTCGCACAATATTATCCCTATCTTCCTTCAATTTTGAAAACTTGGATTCGAAAAGCGAAAGTTGACTGGTGGCATCACTAGGCCTCAACGAGCCCTAAAATTCATAATAATTTAACGCGTCAAATGACGTTAACTTAAAAATTACCAATGATACTAATCAATCAGTTAATGGTAACTTAATTACCTCAACCGGTTTGCATTTCTCCCATTCGGAAAGAATTTCGGTGGTACGGGCTTCGACTGTCTTGTCCTCGGACACAATTTTCATTTGAAGACTGGCCACTTGAGTTTGAATTGCGGCATCCTTTCTCTTGATGATCTCATTGAAAGCTGACCATTCACCCTCAATATTATCCACATGAAGCCACGAATTCGGAAACTGGAATCTTTGTCGTTCCAGGATACGTTGACCTTCACGATACAGCTAAAAGATTAAGCAAGTCAAAAACTAATGAGGACCATAGTACCAAGACAGTTTAGTTCAGCTAGCTAATTGGACCAAGTCATCTTGCGACTTATTGCCACTTATCTATCATTGCTGGTATGATATACAATGTCTCAGGGGCTTACATCAACATGTTTCTCCCATGTCTTCATTTTACGTTTCAAAGACTGTACGTAGGTAATGAATGTAACAGCATCTGATGTTGTAGCTGTATCAATCGACTGTTGCTCTAAATCACTGCGGGACTGCAAAAGGCATTGCACATTAACCCATGGACAAGGTCTACTTCCGGTGTTATAAAATAGAAAATACCTTCGACACCGAAGTATGGAATTGCGTCATGTTGTTACCCAAAAGCGATCCAAATTTGCAAAGGACATCTTTATGCCAAGAGTCATACTTTAATGACACTTTGGATTGTACCTTAGCATAATCAATAATAATGGGACCAATCTCTTTACGAACTTCAGTGGTATCAAAGGTTGCCCTTGATTTCCTTAAAAACGCATCAATGACGTCAGAAATGCGTCGGAGTTCAGAGCAGACAAATACTTACTTGATCTCTACAAGAGTGTTCATCCACCTACTGATATTTTCACCAAGTTTATTATACAGCATTTCTTGCTGCAAATCCCAGAGTGACTGATATCTCAACCAATCACGTACGTAATCCTGCATTTCCTTAATCTTTCCTTCAATAGCGCTATACGCTGACTCCATGACCAATGCACCTTCGGGCATCTTTGTCAGAAGGTTCCGGTAAGTTTGGGACACTGGTCTATCAAGTCCAACTTGATACCGGGAACTCTGAATGTGCAGTTGCGACAAGACAACATTCTGCCAGTCAAAGAGTTGACCCAAAATGTTGCTACGTGCTTCTTCGACACTTGGGCTGACGTGAAGGACTTGGTTTGTGATTCTGATCTCGTGTATAAGAACCTTTATTTTTGGGTTGCCACCGAGTTTATGGGCAGTTGGTGGCACTCCAGCGGCCGCGTCTATAATCATTTCAGCTTCTTCTTCCTTAACACCTTCCAAGGCTTGTGTCCAGGCCTTGATTCCTGCTTGAAGACGTGTCGCCAACTTTTCTTCAACCATTTCATCAAGTTTGGCCACCCATAGATGAAGATTAGAGTATTGATGGAGACTCAAGTCATCCACGGCCTTTTGAATTTTACTTAGGATGTCACTAAAGTTGTTCGAGTGATAAGCACAAGTTTCAAGAGACCGGACATCAACATCGATCTGTTCTTCAATTGTCAGCAGATCATCCACCTATTAGATATTTCGGTTTAGGACAATTCTTGTTTGGGCCTTGGCTTCCTGAAATAAACTAAAGGGCTTGGTACTTACCTTTTCTTGGAAACTATACACAAGCTCAGCTAGTCTTTGGACATAAGAGTCAAGTTTATATGACTCCCAAACTAAGGCAATGCCTTCGGATATCAGATTCTGGACATCGCGTTTCTGTCCAGCAACAAGCAGCACGATGGTTTGTCTTTCCGAAACCTTTTCGCAAGTTCTATCAAACGTTCGGACACTCTCGATCAAGGATATTGCAAATGGGTACAACTGGTTTGCCTGATGGGCTTTGTTGACGATAGCCAATGGTACTCTAAACCCTAGCCATTTTAGATTGCGGACCTATTATCCAATAAAATGGTTATAGTTTCAAGGTTCAACTGAGAGTAATTGCGTAAAGACTTAATTACTTCTTTGGACAGTGTTATGATTTCGGGCAAGAAATTAACTTTCAACTTCAAGACACTTCCTTTTCCAGTACGACTACGAATGCTATCAATTGCAAATATTCTCCCGGAGACACCGAGTTGCCGTTGTTGAACCTAAAATTGTTGAGTTACTAAAATTGGTGACCGGCAATGTCCAACTCAAAACAGGATTACCATTCGAGCCCATTCATCAAAAATTGGTTGCGTGTTTAACTTAGATCTGAAGCTATCCGCATCCGCCTTCAACTTCTGTCCTTCAACATGGTTCTCCCATCCTTTCCCAAGTACATCTTCAACTCTCTTCATATAGACTGATAATTGTCGATCTATTTGTTTGGCCCATATGATGGAACCAGCAACGGGAGGCAAGTCTCTAACGCGACTCATACGACAGGCTTTGCTCTGTTGGTACTGAACTTTAAATTTTTCATGAAGAGCTTCAATATCGTCTTTAACTCTTTGTATCAATTGAGTTTGATATTCTCTAATGGCGCCTCGAATATGAGGTCGAACGAATAGAGCGTTAAATCGCGAGAAAATTCTGAACATTTCATTGGCGTTTTTAGCAGTTCCTAATTGATCACGGAGTCTAGCTGTGATTCGGGTTTCAACGCGATCAATACGCTCATTGTACCTGAAATGTCCGATGAAATGTGTTGGAATAAGTAAAAAATAAGCCAATCGGTCCCGAAAATGAGCCGATCGAGCCCGAATATGAGCCGATCGAGCCCGAATATGAGCCGATCGAGCCCGAATATGAGCCGATCGAGCCCGAATATGAGCCGATCGGTCCCGAATATGAGCCGATCGGTCCCGAATATGAGCCGATCGGTCCCGAATATGAGCCGATCGGTCCCGAAAATGAGCCGATCGGTCCCGAAAATGAGCCGATCGGTCCCGAAAATGAGCCAATCGGTCCCGTAAATGAGCCAATCGGGCCCGAAGATAAGCCAATCGGGCCCGAAAATAAGCCAATCGGGCCCGAAAATAAGCCAATCGGGCCCGAAAATAAGCCAATCGGGCCCGAAAATAAGCCAATCGGTCCCGAAAATAAGCCAATCGGTCCCGAAAATAAGCCGATCGGTCCCGAAAATAAGCCGATCGGTCCCGAAAATAAGCCGATCGGTCCCGAAAATAAGCCGACCGGTCCCGTAAATAAGCCGATCGGTCCCGTAAATAAGCCAATCGGGCCCGTAAATAAGCCAATCGGTCCCGTAAATAAGCCAATCGGTCCCGTAAATAAGCCAATCGGTCCCGTAAATAAGCCAATCGGTCCCGAAAATAAGCCAATCGATCCCGTAAATAAGCCAATCGGTCCCGTAAATAAGCCAATCGGTCCCGTAAGTAAGCCGATCGGTCCCGAAAATAAGCCAATAGGTCAAAAAGTGAGTAGATATTTTTCTCACCGTTTGATAGCAGCTTCCCAGGCATCACACCCTTCCTTGGAAATATCTAAACCATCAACTTCTTTCACATTTTCATAAGCAAGATTGACTTCCTATAAAACGCTTGGTATTTAGCATCTCCGTATTTCTTTCCCCAATCACTTGTCGCTAACTTACTTCAATAGCGTTAACATCAGCAGCATCCAAGGAACTAGTGTCCGCTTGAATATCTAACTGCTCATCAGGGGTGCTGACTGGTAATCCCACCCTAGTAGAAGCTACAGTGGGCCTCAATACCCTGACAATAACTGTCCTTAACTGTTCATGTTGTCGACGAAACCTTTTAATCAAAGACAACTTTTGTTTATAGGGATTCCTGTTACCAATTAGCGTCCTTTCGACCATTCAAACATACTTCCTCATCTGTTCCATTCTGGCCTGCAATTTCTTATGAGACGGACTCATTCTCCACACCATTTTCATATGTTCATCACGTTTCTTTTTAACAATGTCTCTTAAAAGAGCTTGAAGCTTATCATACTCGTCATCCCATGTTTGAAACACTTCGAAACAAGCGTGCATAACTTTCTCAAACTCCTCAAAGGCAATGTGTATCAACCGACGCGTTCCCAAGACTTTTAGTAGCTGAGACATCAGGTCTCTGGAAATGGCTTCAACAAGCCTCAACGCACGTTGAATGGGATATTTTGTGCTTCGAACTTTACGAAGGTGAGTGAATATGGACAAAACTGCCGATTTGATCTTATCGAGCTCCGAAGCCGCGAGGAGCTCGTTTAACGGGAAGTCTTTCATAAGTGGGTTGTAGTCATTGACTGTGGTTATTGCTTGTTTTAAACCAGTATCGGTATCGAAACTGACAACAGCGTGAAATCGTTTGCCAGCTCTAAGGATTTCGAGAGTTAGGGTAACTTCTAAGCTTTCCCTTCTTTCCTGTATTCGCAAGAGCGCCCTTTCCAGGTTTAACCAAAAACTGATCTCTTGTAAAGCTGTTCCTGATGACGGATCGCGGTCTAGCTTTGTAACCTATAGGGAATGGGTAAAGGGGGTGTGAATATTCCTTACTGATGTCAGACCCCCGCTTAACCAACAGGCGTAAAGCCGCGTAATCCC
Source organism: Phalangium opilio (assembly GCA_019434445.1). Taxonomy (NCBI): domain Eukaryota; kingdom Metazoa; phylum Arthropoda; class Arachnida; order Opiliones; family Phalangiidae; genus Phalangium; species Phalangium opilio. Next base: position 128,187 of record JAEQBA010004472.1, on the reverse strand, counting down.
TCAATAGTCTTTAACTGTTTGCCGCCATTTTGGCGGAAAGGGGCGTGGCCATCTTAAGCCATACTACTCTGATTTCAACATATAGTTTTATTTGATGAAATGACGCATTACACATTTGTACAATCTCACTTACACGAACCCCGCTTAACCAATCAAGTGTAATCCAACATTAGTCTGTAACTGTTTGCGGTCATTTTGGCGGAAAGGGGCGTGGCCATCTTAAGCCATACTCCTCTGATTTCAACACAAGTTTTATTTGATGAAATGACGCATTACACATTTGTACAATCTCACTTACACGAACCCCGCTTAACCAATCAAGTGTAATCCAACATTAGTCTGTAACTGTTTGCGGCCATTTTGGCGGAAAGGGGCGTGGCCATCTTAAGACATACTCCTCTGATTTCAACACAGTTTTATTTAATGAAATGACGCGTATTACACATTTGTACAATCTCATTTACACGAACCCCGCTTAACCAATCAGGCGTAAAGCCGCGTAATCCCTCATTAGTCTTTAACTGTTTGACGCCATTTTGGCAATGGCGGAAAGGGGAGGAGCCATCTTAAGCCACACTCCTCTGATTTCTCAATGTAGTTTTATTTGGTGAAATGACGCATATTGAACATTTGTATAATCTCATTTTGATGAAAGCTATGTTCGCCAACAAATTTGTGTACTCCTGTTAAACAGAAGTTTGCTTGGCATTGCACTAAGTATAGTTTACCACATTTTGGCCACGCCCATCTGACCCCGCCCATTAGTTTAATTTAGTAAAATAAAGCGTATTGGCAGAGTTTGATTTTAATTAAAGCAAATAAAAGATGGTCGTTCCACTAATTATAGTTTACCGCATTTTGGCAGAAAGGACAGGATCCATCATAAGCCACGCCCATCTGACCCCGCCCATTAGTTTAATTTAGTAAAATAAAGCGTATTGGAAAACTTTGATTTTTATTAAAGCAAAAAAAAAAAAAAAAGATTGTCCTTCCACTAAGTATAGTTTACCAAATATTGGCGGAAAGGGCGGGGCCCATCTTAAGCCACGCCCATCTGGCCCCGCCCAATAGTTTGGTAAAATAATGCGTATTGGAACAGTTTGATTTTCAATAAAGCAAACAAAAGATTATCCTTCCACTAAGTTTAGTTTACCACATTTTGGCGGAAAGGGCAGGACCCATCTTAAACCACACCCATCTGGCCCCGCCCATTAGTTTTATTTGGTAAAATGATGCGTATTGGAACAGTTTGATTTTTATGAAAGTAAAAGCAAACAAAAGATTATCCTTCCACTAAGTATAGTTTACCACATTTTGGCGGAAAGGGCGGACTCATCTTAAGCCACGCCCATTTGGCCCCGCCCAATAGTTTGGTAAAATAATGTGCCTTGCAATAGTTTGATTTTTATGAAAGCAATCAACAGTTTGTGACGTGTATTCTTTCCTAACACCACTTTGTTTACCTTTTGCATTTCTCGGACCCATCTATTGACACCATTTTGCAATGCATTTAAGAAATAGGAATCCTTGACTTTCTCTCCAAAATCATCAACTGTGGCCTTGCGACCTTCTTCGGCACATTTTTTGATTGTGCCACCAACAGCAGGGTGAATACTTAGGGTTATCTCCGGTATGTCTATATTCTGTTGCAGATGCAACAACCCCATTTCCAACTCCGCAATTTTCTTTTCAACAGTAGGGGCCATTTTATCTCCGTCTCTTTCAGCTCTTCCCGTCTCTCTCACGTAAGATTTGAAATAAGGGGCGACGGCGCTGCTGATGTATGAATGCAATGTTTCATAGGGGGAGGAGTCATTCAGGTTCATTACTCTCAGTTGGGTTGGAAAGGCTTTGTCAGCTTCCAAAACCATGGACTTTTTGATAAACACCAAGCTGTAAATGCGGAGAGGTGGCAAACATTATGGGGATTGCGGAGATTCAATGTGAAATTTAGGGACTTGGCAATTCGGGCTTAACTCCGCCCCCAGCGCCATTATGGTATGTTTTTTTTAACAGAATGAAAGCTATATAAGCCCCTCCTCCTGGTGGTAAGTTTTCGGGCTTAACTCCGCCCCCAGCGCCATTATGGTATGCTTTTTAACAGAATGAAAGCTATATAATCCCCTCCTCCTGGTATGTTTTCGGGTTTAACTCCGCCCCCAGTGCCATTATGGTATGTTTTTTAACAGAATGAAAGCTATATAAGCCCTCCTCCTGGTGGTAAGTTTTCGGGCTTAACTCCGCCCCCAGCGCCATTATGGTATGTTTTTTAACAGAATGAAAGCTATATAAGCCCTCCTCCTGGTGGTAAGTTTTCGGGCTTAACTCCGCCCCCAGCGCCATTATGGTATGTTTTTTTAACAGAATGAAAGCTATATAAGCCCCTCCTCCTGGTATGTTTTCGGGCTTAACTCCGCCCCCAGCGCCATTACGGTATGTTTTTTTAACAGAATGAAAGCTATATAAGCCCCTCCTCCTGGTGGTATGTTTTCGGGCTTAACTCCGCCCCCAGCGCCATTATGGTATGATTTTTTAACAGAATGAAAGCTATATAAGCCCCTCCTCCTGGTAGTATGTTTTCGGGCTTAACTCCGCCCCCAGCGCCATTATAGTATGTTAATTTAACAGAATGAAAGCTATATAAGCCCCTCCTCCTGGTGGTATGTTTCCGGGCTTAACTCCGCCCCCAGCGCCATTATGGTATGTTTTTTTAACAGAATGAAAGCTATATAAGCCCCTCCTCCTGGTATGTTTTCGGGCTTAACTCCGCCCCCAGCGCCATTATGGTATGTTTTTTAACAGAATGAAAGCTATATAAGCCCCTCCTCCTGGTGGTATGTTTTCGGGCTTAACTCCGCCCCCAGCGCCATTATGGCATGTTTTTTAACAAAATGAAAGCTATATAAGCCCCTTCTCCTGGTGGTATGTTTTCGGGCTTAACTCCACCCCCAGCGCCATTATGGTATGTTTTTTTAACAGAATGAAAGCTATATAAGCGCCTCCTCCTGGTGGTATGTTTTTTAGCACTAGTGGAAGGTAGCGTGACGTAGTACTGCCAAGTCCCTATTTTGGAAAAGGCTTAAGTTTAGCTAACCTGTTACTTTTAGGGTTAACAAATTTAACATCGTTAGAGATGTGATAATTAACTCCATCTTTCTCCTCTTCAACATCTCCGCCTCCATCAACTTCTTCTTCATCTTTGTTAATTAAAATATTAATTAAATATAAAATAATTAATATATTAATACAATATAATCTTTATTAATTACACGTTTATTATTAAAGCCAAAAAATCCTACCTTTTCCTGATGTTCTTTGTATCAACAAAGTTCGAGACTGAGGATCTGAAATGAACTTCTTCAAGTATTCAACGTTAGACTTATCGTTCAGAAGATTTTCTATAGCATTGGATGGTCTAGCATCATCTTCTTCTAAGATTACTAGAATTACGCGCTGTAGGTATTTCTGAAAATCTGGAAGTTCTACAAGTGCAGTAGCGGGAACTTGAGTTTCAGTTTGGGATGAACCCAAACTAACATTGGGATCTCCATCAATTGAGTCTGCCATCGTTAAATTGGCCCTTTAGGCCTTGGCAGGTAAGGGCGTTTCCGAGATTAATAACCTAGAATTAATGATATTTACATAACTTACGTGTGTTAAATTAATTACGCAAGAATTAAATATAAATATGTAACTTAAATTACTTAAAATAATTCGAGATAAATCTGTAATTAACCTTTTCTTGACAACTACGCATCAAACGCTAAATAACGTTCACAAACTTGACACGAAGCCGGGTCCGGGTGGAAGGGGTGAAGGCCCAGCTGTCTTACACTGTCACTGACTTACGTAAGTCGCGTTTGCCGTTTACTAATTACTTACATACACTTTACGTAACTGAAAAGTGACAGATGTAAACCATAGAGATATGATATGAATCTTTAAGGAGTAGTATCTTTGATGGAAAATGCAGACGACTCTGGAGGTTTCCATCAAACCAGGGTGGGAAATAAGGATATTTTTTAAACTGGACACTGGGCCAGGAATAAATAAACTGGTCCATGACCATTGAACAGGGCGCGTCGTCTGCTAAACTAAAGAAGTGGGTAATTAAATAGTTGAGATAATGTCTGGACTCTGGCTACCCCTGAATTTTCTTAGTCGTCCCGTGGACCACTGACACCCCTAAGATTTAATTTTTAAACTGGTCTAGGCAATTTTTAAACTGGCCATTTGCCCTGTGCCACCGCCCGGAGCCGAGATATCTCGGAGGCTCCGCACCGCCTTATTTCCCACGCTGCTTCAAACTTCAATGTGAACAAAATCTATATTGGCTTCACTGATTCTTAAAAACACATTTATACACGTTTCCTTCGAACTTCAATGTGAACAAAATCTGTTTTGGCTTCACCAATTTTTAAAAACACATTTATACACGTTACAATTTATTAAGAGGCTCTGGAAGGCACAGATTTTAATGGGACAAGGCATTCAATTACAAAAATGATATCGGAAATGTATATTCTTGGATAATACAATGCAGTTTTACACATTTAATACTGGAATAAAGCTTTATTTTCACTTGCATAAATGTTTGAATAACAGTTCCGATACTAAAATTTAAAATATCGATCAAAATATTCTCAAAACAGATCCGTGAATGATTATTTTATGGAATACACAATGGAAATAACTAAACAAATAACAAAAAATAAAATTTGCATCATGTTCTCCAATTTAAACCACTTCAACTGGAAACATAAAACAAAACAGAGTTCCTTCTGTTCCCCTCAGATTTACAGTTGCGTTTCCATTCACCTGGTAAAGGAATTTCCCCGTGATTAAAAGTGTCTAATTTGTTCAAAGCATTAAAAATATGTTCTTACTGTTGGATAAAATGGCTGAACCATAAAAGATACCGTGTAAACCATCGGAGTTCCAATTATAACTGGACATTTTACGTTTCCACTTTTGCACGCGTTTGATTTGAGTCCAGGAAAAATAACGCGCAATCCACCCATAAGGTCTGCGAGTACTTGTTGGCGGACAGTTGATGTATTTTGATCTGAAAATTATTTTAAGATTTCATAAAAATTCCGAAATTCTCGAAGAACGTACGCTGAAACTGCGTAATGTTGTTTCAATGGAGTTTGAAAGACAATGGCCTTAAGCCTTTAAATATAAGCTTATAATATGTTTCATAAGTAAGACACTGGTCACTGGTCTTGTGAAAAGAACGAGTAATAGCGAAAGCGACTTGTGGAACCCTTTAGTTATTTAATTAAATAGGTTTACTTACTCGCAGTGAAATGAGCCTCTAGGGAAACTTTCGTGCCTCTGGCTACTTTGCAATGTGGTATTTCGGAGCCTCCTACGCACGGCGATGGGTCAACATAGATTGTAGTCTCATTGAAGTTAAACTGGACCTTATCTGGACCAACAAATGAAACATGATATACCACTTTAATTAAGATGAAATCATATACTTTAAATTAAATTCAAAATTGAAACGAATAATTAAAAAATAAATAAACGTAATATAGCAATTATATATGTCCAAAAGTGTGATCCATAACGTCATGTCCTTAATAGTCAATCAATAATAGTTTAAAAAACTTTAATTACCTTTTTGAACATTTGGGCACGGTTTCACATTTTCCAACCTGACTTTCTGACTGTTAACCAATGCCAAGAAAATCAGAGCTTTGAAAGCCAGCACAAGTTGAACGTTAAATTTCATTTTTGGGCCGTTATTTATTCTGGAAAATTTTTCAACTCTTCAAAAAGTATGTGGAACAGTAAATGAAAAAAATGACAGTCTGCCGAAAAATGTTTCCTTGAGCTTTGAAACTATGAGGAGAAAAATATTCAAGGTTAAATAGAAGTTAATATATGGCTTTGCAGGAGGTATCGTTTTAATGGATTAACAAATACACTAAACTCGGATCGTAAAATTTAAGTATTGTTTGTATAAATTCGGCCTTCATTTGCCAAACCAAACTTTAAACGTAACACATTCATTGTCCTCACAGTTTGACGTTGTTCATCAATAGTGAAATGGCAGGCTCACAACTTTCTCTGAATTAATTTCTTTAGTCTATTACAAAGTGATCCAAAAAGTGTGGTAGGAACGATTTTGGGTCGAAAGGTAATTTCTATGACATTTTTTGATTGAATAGACGCCGATTGGAGTGTTTTACGGATAACTCTTTATATTTAAGTAAAAAAACTGAAGGACAATGCTAAATCAATTAAGGGGTTCCGCTTTAGAAAATGGACTATTACAGGCTGTGACACTGGACAAATGTCCACTTAAAAATTATCTGGCTCAGTTTCAAAATTAAATGCTTGGAGGCCTACAGGCCCTATGGCCACTTAATTAACTAAAACGTTCCCATGTTAACCATTTTATGTGGCCAATGTCCAATTTCAATTCAGGAACAGCGACTAATCAAATGTCCTCTGAATGAATGGCCACATGTCCAATTGAAAACAATCCTAATTTTTAATCCTGGTCTATTATTCCAAGATTTTTTTAATTATTTTCCAGCCTGAGTTAGATTTAACTAGCCAACTCTAATGCTTATTTGTAAATAAACGGATTTCAATAACGGTTCTCAAATTTAAAATATGCATAAATCTCTTAAAACCTTTTAAAAATATATAAATTTTTTCTAGGATTCAAGACTTACCTCTTTCAACAGTCACGTCTTCAAACTTAAATAACAAGTGAAATTTCTTAGATTAATAAGGAAAAATATCTAACACACTTCAAATCATCTGTCTGGTTTGGCAAGTGTTTAACAATCCTAAAGATTCCATCACCGCTCAAGGCCGATACAGCGCTTAATCAAGAAGTGATATCTAGTTTATTAGGGAGAAGGTGTAAGATGCCTAAGTATTCGCGCGCCATAGTCCCAGTCCCCCTTTCAAAATACAAGGGGGGACGTAAAAAGAGGCCCCGGGCTATTTCATAGCCTCTCCTCAGTCGGAAAATACAAGTAATTTTCGTCATTCGCGTCGCGCTGACGTGCACGAGTTCTCAAGAACCAATGAGATGCTGGTTGTAATTTAGAGGCGTCGGGGATTAACTCCGGACCTACGTTTGTTTGGACTGGAGATAAAGCTAGATTATAAATGTGGAGGCGAATTTATACCTGCTCCCTAATAAACTAGATATCACTTCTTGGCTTAATAAAACGGCATATAAAAATTAATAAAACCCAAACATTTCTTTTCAAGAAGAACCTACATACTTAACCTGCCCTCCGTTATTTAAAATTTTATCTGCAATGTTTTTCGCATAGATAAAAGTTTTTAAAGATAGAAAGTTTGGCCTAGTGTCCTACAACTTTTGTTTTTAATTTAATCTAAAGAAACTGAAAGGAGTTGAACGACCTAGAGACGTGCATCGACTCGAGTTTTAATATTATGTAAAAATACGTGATGGTATTTTAATTAAACTCTTTTGGTTTGAGAGCGAAAATGAGTTGAATTAAAATTAACAAAACCAGCCTTAATCTAAACCAAATCAAGAAGGTAAGACTGGGCTAATTATTTCACCAAGGTTCGAGATAATTTAATAACTTTTCTTGCTTAATTTTAACGACATGAAAAGTACTTTACAAATGCTTAAATCGTAAAATTTTAAACACACAGCAATAAGGGACAAATCGGCTTTATTCCCTCACACAAGCTTTGTACACTATAAACACTATTTTTATTACTTTTCCGGACGCCATTTTAAAGATGGCGGCAAATCGAATTCCAAAAGTTATAAGACTCGTCTATAGAATATATGGAACCAGTGAACAAAATATGAGTGAAATCAGTACCAAAACCTATAGAAAAGGGTTTTTACATTTTGGCCGCCATTTTTCAAGATGGCTGCAAATCGAAACCCAAAAGCCATAAGGCCGGTATATAGAACATTGGGAACCAGTGTACTAAATATTAGTGGAATCGTTTGTAAAGCCCAGTCAATCAATGTTATTCCATAAAGATGGGTTTTTACATATTTGGACGCCATTTTAAAAAAATGGCTTCAAATCAAACCCAAAAGCTACAAAGGCAGTCTATAGAATATCGGCAACCATTTTACTAAATATTAGTGAAATCGGTTGAAACGTGCAATCAACGTTACTCCATAAAGAAGAGTTTCACATCCCTAGCCACCATTTTTAAGATGGCGGCGGATTGGTTAAAACTTTCTTAGTGAGTACCTACAACCATAAGTAACATAATAACCATAAGTATGACAATTAGCCAAAACTAACTATAAACCTATTTTCGGACCTTTTACGTCATCATAAGTTCGCGCCCAGCACAGAGACCCCTAGCGGTGGAAAATGAAGCGACTTCCGCCTCATATTGAAAACCCGGTTCAGAGTTTTAAAGAGACGCCATTGAAATTTGAGTCGACGGTCCTAAGCCTTGGTTATATAGTTGATTTGTATTAACTTTTTACCGATTTTAGCGCGACCACATTACGAAGTTGAAAATTGCACTGGGTAGGTTTAGTTACCGAATATTTAGACTTCAAAAGGCTTATAATTTTTGGTGCTGGAATATCCGACTTTCAAAGTGAAACATACAAACACCGCGACCCTGCGAGCTTGTACAATAAATAGCAGACGAGCTATTTCCGACACAAATACGTTCAAGGAGAAGGTTTATTGTGATTGGCTAATATTGTAGAACTACGTCATTCGCCAAAGACCAGCATGAAGTACTCGACGGGGTTGCAAGTCCTGGCCTGATGTAAGTGAGAGTGTCAGTGTTGATTATAGGTTTCATTTTGAAATTTGCATTATTACAACAGGAAGAGTCATACTTATGTTTATTATGTTACTTATGCTACAACTTATGAGTAACGTTCCTGTAAAATTTCCACCTTCTAGGTAAAGGGCTTTTGGCTGGGCGTTGTTTATCAGTCAGTAAGTCAGTAGATTATTTTCTACCTTGACAGGTAATTATAAGCATTTGACTGCAAAATCTTATGATCCGTACCCTATATTTATATATTTTTTTTTTGTCGTAATAATATGAATTTAAATACTGGGTATTATACCTAACAAGATTGACATAAGGAAAAATAATTTTCGAAACGTGATTGTCAAGGCCAACAACAATACAAAAGAAGTCGAGCATCATTAAGTTTGCAATATACAAGCCAAAGTTAATGTAAATTAACTTAATGAATATTAAACCAGGAAAAGTTTTAAATTATTTTATATATTTAAAATTTTCTTAATATAACCATGAGCCTAGATAAGTTTGGGTCTGCCGTAGTGTATGCTATGTAATTTAGTAACTTTAATATATACCTTTGGTGATACTAATATTAGAACTGTGGTGATATTAATATTAGTTTTTAATAACTTCTGCATTAAAATAATTGATATTAGATTAAATTAACATTATCTTTGAAAAAAAACTGTTACTATTCTGTTTTATAGTTTATACTACTAGTAGCATAAGTTCTTAAGATATGTTCCATAAGTTTGTCATTGGTTACAAACTGGAGCTTGTCATGAAGTGACGTAGGTCATGGATTCTCGTAAAGCGACGCCTGGTGAGGCGCTGTCAAAGGCTTATTACAGACTAAATAGTAAGATGGACTGCAAAATTAACAGAGTGTAGGACTTCAATTCTCGCTTGTCGTTATAATTAAACTAGCTCTCAGTAAGTCTATAGCATTACAAGACTTGCTTATAAACTTATGCTGACCAAATTCGATAATAAAATTTCGACAAGATTTCAAAGATTAACGCAATCATGCCTATTACAAGCCCGATAATGTCGAGATAAAATGAAGATTCAACATCCTTCACAGATATTGGCCTGTACTCTTGACCATTTTCGGACAACTTCTTCGGTATCCTGACGTTGTTCTTGATTAGCATATCGTCTTCCCATTTCTTCAACCAGCCAGATTCTCGGGCTAATTTGATTCTAAATTACGAAAAAAAAAAATCACTAGAATAGAAGAAGGCTATTCCTAGTTTGATAACCCTAGAATTGAATTGATTGCTAATTTCTTAATATTCAAGGTCAAATTTAACAGGTAAACACCATAAAACCAGTTTTAACTGAAGGTCAAAGCCACTAATTCCGATTAACCATACTAATAAAAAAAATACATTTGAATTCTAAGTATCTCTTCGGAGTTCTGACTGACAAGATGTTTTTACGTATGTACATCTAATTGAAAAGTTCATAAGATATGTTCCATAAGAATGACACTACCTGTACTTCGTAATGCTAGAGACTTACAGCTCGAGCTAGTTCGAGAACGACGAAAGCGATAATTGAAGTCCTACACTCGGTTAATTTTGCAGTCCATCTTCGTATTTAGTCTGTACTAAGCCAATGAAAGCGCCTCACCAGGCGTTTCACCTACGTCACTTCATGACAAGCTCTCATGAACCAGTGACAAACTTATGGACCATATCTTATGAACCTATCTCAACTACGAATAGTGATGATACTTACACAGCTGCAAAACTGTCCTTGCAGGTAAAGTTCTTTCGAAAAGGTATAGCAAAATGCTCGTAAAATAAAGACTCTTCGATATGATAATACTTGTCAGGTGAAACACCTCTCTGGCTCATTTCCATTAAAAACAATTTCTCCCCGTCAAGTGCCACTATATTACTCTCAAGAAATACTTCATAATAATGTTGATCAAATATCTTCATTTTATTATAGAACTTCTACAGTTATAAAAGACCATTCGATTAATTCGAAACGAGAAGCAAAGACCTCAGGGTTGGGGAGATCAACTTCTTGGGTTATTTCGCTCGCGCCAAGAATCACCACTAGAGGCTAGCCTCCCCCTCGGGCTCCATCTGGTGTTGCCTCTTTGCGCCAGAGAAATAACCCAGCCCGCCTGTGTGTTGGCAGGGTGATATCTAGTTTATTGGGGAGAAGGTATAAATTTGCCTCCACATTTTTAATCTAGCTTTATCTCCAGTCCAAAAGACGTAGCCTGTCCGGACTGTTAATCCCCGCCTCTAAATTACAACCAGCCAGCATCTCATTCGTTCTTGAAAACTCACGTCAGCGTGGCGTTGCGAATGACGAAAATTACAGTCATATTTTCCGACTGAGGAGACTCAGGAGAGGCCAAATAGCCCGGCCTCCTTTTACGTCCCCTTGTATTTTGAAAGGGGGATTGGGACTATGGCGCGCGAATACTTAGGCATCTTATACCTTCTCCCTAATAAACTAGATATCACTTATTGGCAGGCCCGTAGCCAGAAAAGTTCCGCAGAGGGGGCAGTATCTTTCTGTGAGGGGGCATGGCAGATGGAATTTTTTTTATAGAATAACATAAATATCAAAATGTCAGACAATAAATATTTCCGCAGGTATTTCATTATTGACACTCATTTAACATTTGAAAATCAACCTTTTTTTAAAAAGTTTAAAAAAAATAAATTGTTAATAAACAATTCTAAATCTAAATTTCAAGTCAGATCTTTTTCGTAGGCTAGGGAAGTTTAGTTTCACTTTCTTTCAAGTGACATAGCTCGTCGTTAAAGTGAAAATACGCGAGTAGGGCAGGAAAAGCTTGCCTCGCAACTTCGTAAGTCGCTGTTGAGGCGTCAAATGTATTGATTTCGAAATCAAATAAAAAATCTGAAATCAGCAACGAAATCACAAAACATTAAAGAAATCATAAAATTAGGAAAAAAACTCAAAATCAACAAAGAAATCACGAAATCAACACAAAAATCACAAAATCAGTAAAGAAATCGTGAAATCCAGTACAAAATTCATGAAATCCAAAATCCAAAGAAATCACAAAATCCGACGAAATCAAGGGGAAAATCTCAAAATCCGAGGAAATCACGTGAAAAAAATCAAAATCTAACGAAATCAGGGGAAATATCGCAAAATCCGTCGAAATCACGGGAAAAATAGCGAAATCCGACGGAATCACGGGAAAAATCTCAAAATTCGATGAAATTCATTGCATTTTATCGAATTCTGAAACCAAACGAAATCAAACGGAATCCGAACTAATCAAATTGCAAATTGGATTTCAAAATCCCGAACACTTTTTCCAAAACGTCCGACCCCTCGCTGTACCCCGACATACTATTTTGGTCCTGGATGACAAAACCAGCGATATACTGTATATCAAAGATATATATCAAGGATACATATCAAAAGTGAATTTAAAACATACAAATGAACCAGGGATATATCAAGAAAAAAAATCCAAATGTATCAGGAATATACACAGGTAAAGACAATAAAGTGTAAAATATGTTGATATACATTCTAAATAGTTTGAATATTTGTGTACCGAAATGAAAATATTCATTACAGGGGCAAAGTTAGTTTGATAAGGGGGCATTGGAAAATTTGAGGGGGCATTTAGGGGCAAAGTTAGTTTGATAAGGGGGCATTGGAAAATTTTGAGGGGGCATTTAGGGGCAAACCGAAATCTTATTTAAGGGCAGGATATATTTTTGAGGGGGCATTGCCCCCTGGTGCCCCCCCGTGGCTACGGGCCTGCTTATTGGTGTTGGTTTCTTTGCAAGTAATTATAGGGTCTATCACGAAGTCCAGTAAGTCATAGATTTTATCTAATGTGTACTTACCGTTTGTGTTAAAGCGTCATGATAAGAGGATCCGGATAAAACACCAATTCTTAAATTGCTATTTTCTATATACTTCAGGAGTTCGTTTATCGTTTTTATTGTGACGTAATCAGAAACGCTAGCAGAAGCCGTTAAAAAACTCCCATAGTGAATGGAAAGTAACGTGGACGTCATCAGCCAAATGGTGATTAGAATACGGAAAGCTTTGTTGTTATAACGATATCTCGCTTCCAAGAAAGTCATAGCTGTAAAAACATGAAATTTAAATAATTTTCTGAAAGGTGCAATGCGTAATGTAGGAGCGTGTCATGAACTATATTTTGTAGTAGTGTTACAATTTCCAGCAGTAGTGATTGGACAATATCACGTGACTGTGAGCGTGGAACGACGAAAATGCCGATATCAATTGCCAATGCACTGATAATGTTACGAAACTCACGCATAGCCATGGTACAAGCATAGGTTCATAAGATATGTTCCATAAGTTTGTCACTGGTTACAAACAGGAGCTTGTCACGAAGTGATTGAAGTAGGCCATAGATTCGAGGTAAAGCGACGCCTGATGAGGCGCTGTCAAAGGCTTAGTACAGACTAAATAAGAAGATGGAAGTCCTGCAAAATTAACCACCACCGAGTGTAGGACTTCAATTCTCGCTTCCGTCGTTCTCGAACTATAGCTCGAGCTGTACGTCTATAGCATTACGAAGTATAGGAAGTGACATACTTATGGAACATATATTATAAACGTATGATTGAGGGTGTTTCGGAGAAGTCTGGCACAAATTAACAGGCGTGTTCTTCGGGTCAAAAGAAGTCAAAAATGTTCTATGAACTTTTGGGTGAAAGCCCCCCGTTTCAGAGTTATGTACTCTCCAAAGTTGGCCTTAAAACAATGGAATTTTGCCGATATGTGGAACTGGTATTATGCCTTTGGACAAATTGTTTTCTAATTTACCATAAGCTTATGTACGAAGAAATTAACAGCTAGTGAAGTGGTTTAAAGGGCCGCTAACATTATTCGTTCTCGTATTAATAACGTTTTTACAAAAATATTAATCCCAAACAAATTTATTGCACCTTAAACGCCAGTTACTTGTTTAATTAGACTTTTTGTTTTATGTTCCTTCGGTTACAAAACATCAGCATTTACAAAAATTGTTCAAAATGACCTCCTTCAACGTTTAAGCAAACTTGCGCGCGTCTTTTAAACGACTCGCGAACACGTTCGAAGATTCCTGGCGTGTTGCGGATGTTATCACACCCATCAATTATTCTTTGTCTTAAGTCCTGGACATCTCGAACTTCACTACGGTACACCAAGTCTTTCAAATGGCCCCACAGGAAAAAATCACATGGGTTGAGATCCGGCGATCTTGCTGGCCAATCAATAGCTCCGCCTCGACCTATCCACCTCAAAGGGAATTCGACATCAAGATGCTGTCTTACTCGAAGGCTAAAGTGTGGCGGTGCCCCATCGTGCATGAACCACATTCTTTGTCGGAGGTCCAACGGTACGTCTTCGAGAAGGTCTGGTAAATTGTCCTGCAAAAATCTCAAGTATGCCTCCCCATTTAACCTTGGTTGCATAAAAAAGGGTCCAATTAACCAATCGCCTACAATTCCGCACCACACGTTCAAACTAAACTGCACCTGATGTGCCCTTACGCGTGTCGCGTGTGGGTTTCTTTGGCTCCACTCGTGCTGGTTGTGCAAATTAATTACACCGCCACGCGAAAAATTGGCTTCGTCAGAGACCAGCAAAATACGTGGAAAGTCCAAGTCTATTACTTGTGCCAAAAACCACTGGCAGAAAGCTACTCTTCTTGGACAGTCACCTTCGTTTAAAGCTTGTACTTTTTGTAAATGGTATGGGTGGAACTGGTGTCCACGAAGGATTTTCCAAACGAGTACATGATTTACACCTAATTGGCGGCCAATGATCCTGGTGCTGGTTGTAGGATCTTCCTCAAAAATAGTTAGTACATTGTCTTCAATGTCCTCGGGTACAATCTGCGGGCGAACTTCAGGGCCTGACGGTTGTAGCTTACCGGTTTCTCTCAAACGTCTGTCAACAGCACTAAACGTTTGCCGATTCGGAACTTGTCGTTCAGGAAAGTGCTCCTGGTACAAGCGCCGAGCTTCAACCCCATTGCCTTGAGCCAATCCGTACATCAGATGCATATCTGAATACTCTGCATTCGTGAAGTAGACCATTATTTGTTTTAGAGAAGCTACCAAATTCGCATTTAAAAAGTAAAGCACATTAAATTCGATTGACCTTTACTCAAGCTTAAGTAGTGAAATTAAAAAACAAATTACGCTGCGTTGGATAAAACAATCGGAATGTTTTTTTAAGAATCACAACTACTTAAGCTTGAGTAAAGGAAAATCGAATTTAATGTGCTTTACTTTTTAAATGCGAATTTGGTAGCTTCTCTAAAACAAATAATGGTCTACTTCACGAATGCAGAGTATTCAGATATGCATCTGATGTACGGATTGGCTCAAGGCAATGGGGTTGAAGCTCGGCGCTTGTACCAGGAGCACTTTCCTGAACGACAAGTTCCGAATCGGCAAACGTTTAGTGCTGTTGACAGACGTTTGAGAGAAACCGGTAAGCTACAACCGTCAGGCCCTGAAGTTCGCCCGCAGATTGTACCCGAGGACATTGAAGACAATGTACTAACTATTTTTGAGGAAGATCCTACAACCAGCACCAGGATCATTGGCCGCCAATTAGGTGTAAATCATGTACTCGTTTGGAAAATCCTTCGTGGACACCAGTTCCACCCATACCATTTACAAAAAGTACAAGCTTTAAACGAAGGTGACTGTCCAAGAAGAGTAGCTTTCTGCCAGTGGTTTTTGGCACAAGTAATAGACTTGGACTTTCCACGTATTTTGCTGGTCTCTGACGAAGCCAATTTTTCGCGTGGCGGTGTAATTAATTTGCACAACCAGCACGAGTGGAGCCAAAGAAACCCACACGCGACACGCGTAAAGGCACATCAGGTGCAGTTTAGTTTGAACGTGTGGTGCGGAATTGTAGGCGATTGGTTAATTGGACCCTTTTTTATGCAACCAAGGTTAAATGGGGAGGCATACTTGAGATTTTTGCAGGACAATTTACCAGACCTTCTCGAAGACGTACCGTTGGACCTCCGACAAAGAATGTGGTTCATGCACGATGGGGCACCGCCACACTTTAGCCTTCGAGTAAGACAGCATCTTGATGTCGAATTCCCTTTGAGGTGGATAGGTCGAGGCGGAGCTATTGATTGGCCAGCAAGATCGCCGGATCTCAACCCATGTGATTTTTTCCTGTGGGGCCATTTGAAAGACTTGGTGTACCGTAGTGAAGTTCGAGATGTCCAGGACTTAAGACAAAGAATAATTGATGGGTGTGATAACATCCGCAACACGCCAGGAATCTTCGAACGTGTTCGCGAGTCGTTTAAAAGACGCGCGCAAGTTTGCTTAAACGTTGAAGGAGGTCATTTTGAACAATTTTTGTAAATGCTGATGTTTTGTAACCGAAGGAACATAAAACAAAAAGTCTAATTAAACAAGTAACTGGCGTTTAAGGTGCAATAAATTTGTTTGGGATTATTATTTTTGTAAAAACGTTATTAATACGAGAACGAATAATGTTAGCGGCCCTTTAAACCACTTCACTAGCTGTTAATTTCTTCGTACATAAGCTTATGGTAAATTAGAAAACAATTTGTCCAAAGGCATAATACCAGTTCCACATATCGGCAAAATTCCATTGTTTTAAGGCCAACTTTGGAGAGTACATAACTCTGAAACGGGGGGCTTTCACCCAAAAGTTCATAGAACATTTTTGACTTCTTTTGACCCGAAGAACACGCCTGTTAATTTGTGCCAGACTTCTCCGAAACACCCTGTATAGCAATTTATAATGTTATGAAACTCTCTTATATAGGCCCAGTAGAGCTCTAAATAAAGAAATGTTTTCACTAACGTTGGCGCAGAAAACTGCTAGTGGCCATTATTAATCCCAAATCAGCAGTTGCACGCTTATAAAACTTTCTCAGTAAAATCTCCAGA
The DNA here is from genome assembly GCA_019434445.1 of Phalangium opilio. NCBI lineage: Eukaryota > Metazoa > Arthropoda > Arachnida > Opiliones > Phalangiidae > Phalangium > Phalangium opilio. Next base: position 111,502 of record JAEQBA010004472.1, on the reverse strand, counting down.
ATGATGGCGTAGATTAATAAGCAGATAATGAATAGGAACCATGTCTAAATTATGAGTAGACAGTATGTTACACAAAGCCCCATAAATGAAACAAATTATTAGACTTACTTGACCAATAAAAGGATCCAAAAAGAAAAGACCCAATTTACTTTGGGCCTTTTGCGGTTTCACGAAAAAGGACGTCCTATCAAACATGTATGGTGGACTAAAATCTACGACTTCATAACGTTTATCCGTTACTGATAATGTACTCAAGGAAAAATCCAATTCCTACGTAACAAAGTCTTATAAATGCCACTTACGTTTATGATTCAAAACATAAATAAGTATGGGTCTGCCATAGAGGCCTTTATCTATGCGAGACAAAATTAAAGATACTGCCGTGCCATCTTCAATTAATGGTTTCACGTCTAAGCCGCAACAGAATAATGGCTAGTGATTTTAATTCGACCCATACTTATGATAGGCTTATGTTAAAACTAATAGAATAATTATACTCCGTTTAGTATCTCTCCAAAACTCCGTCCCAAGTTCCGTTTGGTAGTGGGTGACCATTTAGAATTTCTGATCGATCCTTGGGTGTATAACTAGTATTTGAAATTATAATATTCTTGAAATTAAAATAATGTTTTAGCAGAGGTTTTTCAACTGTGTTCGTCAAAAAATTTGTATGTCCGAGAACAGACCCTTTTTCAAAAATAGAGTCTGGTATTTGACCACCAAATGGTTTCAAACAACAGTCGTTCCCTAGTGTCCACAATAGTAAACTGGGCCTTATTACTGGTCCCTCCTTCCATACAGATTTGAAATTAACAAACTGGTCCCTAGGACCAGTAACCCCTTATTGTGAATTCATAAACCGATAAAAGCAATTAATAAAGTTATTTTTGACTAGTGGACCTGCGCTGTTTACAAGGCAGTCCCACAATTTGAAAAGTGTCTATTGAATCCTAAATTGTTACCTGAAGTTTAAAACCGACGAAAGTGTACTTAACAAATCATATTCAATTCCGCTAAAGTTAGACAATGATCCGTCATCTCGCTTATTAAAATGAGAAGCTAATGCCGTCTTAAAGAAAAGTTAATTTAATTATTAAAATTAACTTAATTAATCAAATATTATAATGTTTTGCCAAGGATAGATTTAATGTTAGAAGTAGGAATGGAGAACAGATTAATCTGGGCGCGCGTCAAAGTCCCGAACCCCCTTCCACGGCCGGGACGGTAGGGGTATGAAAGAAAAGGCGGGTCATAGCGACAGAGGTAAAAAGGGATTACGTATTTTTTTCGTCCCCGTTAACAACGTCATCAAAACGTAGTTTAAGGGACCCAATAAGATAATTTAAACTTTTCGTTACGTGTTGGAGGGAGGGACTCCATACTGGACTATGAGCCGGACTGAAGTAAATACTTACCGTTCTCCATTCCTACTTCTAAAATTAAATCTTTCCCTGGTTTTGCTTACCTTTCGTAACGCCACGTTATAATGAGTGTTACACAAATCGAATAAACGACCCATTTCAAATCTACTCTATTCTGAATACGTGAGAATTTCAGAATTTGTCCAAATAAGTTTTTAGATATTCACTAACCAAAAAAAGCTACCTAATCAATCATCGTCGTTATCTTAAAATGATTTTGAATTGTATTAAAAGCTTATGTTGATCCTGGGAAAATAAATATTACTAATATTACAAAACTATCAGCAATTTACTTTATTGTGTATTTTGTTGAAAAACGCCTTCAATAAATAAGAAAAACGGGATGAAGGCAAAATAAGCGAAACGATTGTTTACATAAGGTCACACCCTTCAAACATTTCGCGAGTATAAAACATTCAATAGAACTTTTTATTTTGTATTGCCAATGAACAGAAAACATTTACAGGGTGTTTCTGATAAGTTTAGCAGAAATTAAAAGGGTGTGTGGCTATGGCCTTACTGCTAATCTGTTTCATGGAAGCAAAAGTTCATAGATTAAAACAAAAAGTATACTCCGTTGATAGTTCGTGCCGTAGCCAATGTTCATATTGAATTTGAAAGTCTCGAACCATCCTGCCTTTTAACTATATGGAGGCCTATTACAATGAAATATGATCAATTTTGCGCTGCAAATAAGACGGTTCTAGCCAGATGCAGATCATATGCATCCTCTCTTTCTTCAGGGTGGGCTATTTAGGGCTCGAATCACTTTGCATTTGATTTTGGCGGCACACACTGACATAAGCCCATAATAATCTCGATAAGTATATGTCGAAATGATATTTGCTGCTTTCTGTGGGCCCTCCGCCCTTCGACTGTGGGAGCATCTATTGGCATATTTTTGAACTACTCCACAGCCGAGACTAGCTAGAAATGAATATGGTTGGTTCTTCAGTCACTTTAAAGCAAGTCTCGGCTAATGTTTAGTTTTAAAAAATGCCACCAGATGCTCCCATGTGGTAGTCGAGGGGTGGGGAGCCAGCTAAGCTAAAGCAAAGGCTAGTTTTAGCTCCGCCCCTCGACGTTAACGAGTTCTGATTGGCCCCCGCCTTTCTCAAACGGTAAATTGATGTGTAGAAAATTACCCAACATGAAAGGGGCGCAAAAGAACCCATAGTCGAGGGGTAGAGAGCCCGCTAATTTTAGAGAAGGCTACTTTTAGCTCCGCCCCTCGAGGTTAACGAGTTCTGATTGGTCCCCGCCTTTAGCAAACGGTAAATTAATGTGTAGAAGATTACCCAACATGTTAGGGGCCCAATTGAATCCAAAATAATGCTTTAAGTTTGTATTTCATGGACAATTTCGACACTAGAGGTCTTCATAACAAACCAATACTTATGGAGATCAATATAAGGTTATGATAGCGGGTATATCAACGGGCTCTATAGCGAGTGATTTCCGTCGGGGAGAAAGATTTGTCGCGCAAAATATGTCAGAGATCGCTTTTAAAGTAGGTTTTTACGTTCGTGGGGCTCATGAATTGCAGATTTAAATAGGATTTCGTTATAGTACTGCAGAGAAGAAAGAACTTCCTTTACTTGTCCCTCGTGTATTTATCCCTATTTCTCTTGAACCTTTTTCCACTCGGGACTTCATCCATTCGGTAACGTGCACCCCTAACTAACGACGTGAATATATTTCGATTCCAACATCCAGATGATTTACAAATATTTAACTGTTTTAGTATTGTTTGCGTTTGAAAGTCATAAGTAAATTTTTACCACCAATAATTCCTAATTTACTAGTCTTATAAGAAGTATATAATACTTCTCTTCGAGAGAAGTGTACCAACCACAAAGCGGCTGGGGTAATTGTAATACGATACTTCCCAACATCAGAATTTACATTTGGAGCAACCGAATCACATTCCCGACAAATAATTCACTCGTCGTTACTCTATTAGCGTTGCTTAACTATTTGCCAAGGCGCATGCATGCTCTTGTGGATTAATTTTTGTCCCACTTCAAGACAATCAAGGTTTGTTGGTTAATTGATTGTCGAGGATTTAGTAAATACCAAACAGTTATAGTTAATTCTCCCTAGCACGGTACCATAGTTACCAATTTGAAGTTTGATGAGCAGGAGAGCAAACAGAAAGGGTCCCTCGCCTGGGAAGAACGATGTTACATAACTAAAGTATTAAGAGGCTACAGAGTGCCACGCTTCTTCAATTATCCCCTTCTGATCTCATCAAAACTTGCTAAGGTTTACTGTAATAAATAGTATTAGCTGTGGCATATGGGGTAGCATTGTAAATCAAAATAATTTTATTTAAGCAAATATAACTACATAATGAGGAAATAATATACTTCATCTTCTTACTCATCTATTGTAAAATCCTTTTACAAAATTCATATTGATAATATGTCAAAACTTCGATCAAAAACTTCTTGAAACCATCGAAAACTACAAACAACACTTGGTCCAAACTTTTGTTCTCAAAGTTAAAAAGAATTTGTAAACGTAGCGGCATACGCACTTTATGTAATAAAGCCCAATTTTTTTCAGGCATCTTTTGGATCCTTTCTAGATCCGAAAACATTTTGCGAGCATCGAAAAGTATGGCTATGTGAAAAAGGAAAAACATTTTTCGCTGAAACAAGGCTGGAATATCTGATTATATTCTATCACGTCAACACGGACGTGGATGTAAAAGATAATCGATGGAGAAGCTCTCACGTCCGTCTGCTTCAACTATCTCCCGAAAGCGTAGGGGTAGCGCCAAGAAATTTGGGAATAGAGAAATGGACCCTCTATTAAACAGAACTGAATGCTAGCTCCTGGAAACATGGAGGATATCAGCTGGGATAGATTTAATTTTAGAAGTAGGAACGGACAACGGTTAGTATTTACTTCAGACCGGCTCATAGACCACCCAGTATAGAGCCCCTCCCTTCAACACGTAACGAAAAGTTTAAATTATCTTATTGGCTGGCTCACTTAAACTACGTTTTGATGACGTTACTGACGGGGAGGCAAGAAATGCGTAATTCCTTTTTATCTCTGTCGCTATGACCCGCCTCTTCTTTCATACCCCCGTCCCGTGGAAGGGGGTCCGGGACTTTGACGCGCGCCCACATTACTATCTGTTCTCCATTCCTTCTTCTAAAATTAAATCTAACTCTGTTATTACAAAATAATTAGCATTTAATTTATCTTAAAAACAATCAAGGACTACTGCGCCACGCGCCATTGCTTTAGTGGCGTCTCCTAGCCCGAACCATGACCTTAACCTTACCTCTATGAGCCTGTAAGAATTCAACCAATCCCGTAGACATAAAGTAATATGGCTTCAAACAACACGGACCAAATTTGGTGGACTGATGACTTCGAAACCTTATCTTACGTCCACCGTGCAGCAAATGTCGGCTCCTGTAGCACTCCTAACATCTTGGCTGATCTTCTACACACATATTTACCTTGCCAAAGGCAGGAACCAATCAGAACTCGTCCATGAGTGCGGAGCTAAAACTAGCCTTTGCTAGGCCAATAAACTCCACCCCTTGATTTTGGGAGCATCTAGTGGCATTTATTTAAACTAAACCACAGCCGAGGCTTACCTTAACTCTAAATCAAGCAGACAATACTGCACCAAGCCCCTTTTTGAAATGGCTGCATTGAATTCGTACATATTTCAAGAGTCGAAACTGGCCCTCATCTTTGACTACTGTTTAGAGAAGTTAGCCTACTCCGCGATTTCATCCCATTGAGATGGAGTGTCCTTGAGAGAAGAAGAAGATAGGTTGTAAGAGAGAGAGCGAGTGGACGTCGAAACGCAAAAACGCACGTCACGTAAAGTAAAGGCCTAATCAAATTTCGCATCTTCTTGAAATAAGGATTTCTCATCCAAGGAACGTTATCGCGGCGTCTGAGCTAGTCAGGGAAAACACGTACTAGAGGACTTTTTTCCCCTGAAAGGCTTCTTGACACGCTCTTTTTGCCTGAATAGCTTATTTAATGCGACTTCCGAACTCGAGACTGGGATAGCTACCCAAAAAAAAAGCAGCGCTGAAATAACAGCGAGAGCCTCCTCTATTAGAGGTTTAGCGACATGTTTTTCTTGTATGATTTATATTACCAAAAAAATATGTATAAAATCCGCGTGGTATGACCGAAGTACAGATCACGTAGTATGTTTGACCAAAGTTGGTATTATTATACATTGTGTTTCTGCAAGGTCTGTGTTAAATTAATGGGGTGTTCTTTAGGCAATTTTGAGTCAAAAATGTTCAGTGACATTTTGTTGTCCGGGCCCCCGATATGAAGTTATGATTGGAATGTTTTACTCATGAACTCCTTAATTAATTAGCATTATCTTTCAGTTTCTCATGATAATAGAGTGGAACTGAGAGGGGAGGGTCTACGGTGACGTAACGTCAATATTGGTAGTCTAAATTGTGTCATAAGCTCATAAGAAACGTTCCTCAAGTTTGTCAATGGTTACTGAGAGCTTTCCATGAAGTGATTGAAGTAGGTGTAACGTCATAGATTCTCGTAAAGCAACGCCTAGCGAGGCGCTGTCAAATTTGGGCTTAGTACAGACTAAATTGGAAGATGGAAGTCCTGCAAAACTAACCGAGTGTAGGACTTCAATTCTCGCTTCCGTCGTTCTCGAACTAGCTCGGACTGTATGCCCATCTGTAGCATTACGAAGTATAGGTATTGTCATACTTATGGAACATATCTCATAAACGTATGACGTACTGTATGGCCTGAGCTGACGATTTGCAATATGGTCAACAAAACTGAGGTAAGAGATAGGGAGGTGTGACGTCACAGGAAAATTCGTAGTGGCAAACCATTGGGACCCTACACAAAATAAACAAAAATGATAAGACACCCTGTGGACTTTTGGCTAAAGAACTTAAAAATCCAATTCCGACATTCCAAATTTGCTCAACAACCGCTTTGCAACAGAAAGATGATTGAAAAACAAACTACATTAAAATAAGTTCCAATAACGATGAAATATCGTCCTTTTAACACCTAGACCTAAAAAAGAAGCCTACACACAAACAACACCTAGCTCGCCTGACAACGAAGGTGTATGTCTATATACTTTCAACCAACATGCAGCGAATTACGGCACACGCGAAAGAAGATGGCCCAGAGGAAGCTATGGACGTCTTCAAAATAGGAAAAGCGAGTTTGAAAAACCAGGTCATCGATCGTCATCTAACCAGGATCCAACTTCAGTATACAGGGAGTTTTTTAAAAGTCGACCACAAATAACCCTTAAGAGATACGTGTTATCAACAATTGGTGAAAAGAAACTCCATGAAATTTCCTGCATATTTCACTTATAAACTGATTAGTTTTTAACTATTGGGGCTGATTTTGGGCCACAAACAAACCGATTGACTTAAAACTTCCCATATAGCTCAAATGATATTTTATTGTCACATCCAAACATATTCTTGGTTTTTGTTCCTCTGACTAGAATTATGAAACCAAACTCTTCGTCATAGGAACGTTTGTGGTTGCATGTTTTACGTCTGACCTGATCATGGAATTAAATCCCTATAGTAAGTAACATGTCCAAGATGAAAATAAGCCTAAACTGTCATTGGTTTTCCGTATAATTGACCCCACAATTTGACCATAATAGCGAAAGCAACGTTCTCATTCTCAACCAATAGACCCCGTTTTGAAAAGTCGGAAGAACAAAGACGTTAATTAAGATATGTCTTAAAACAATAAAGATTTGGACTGGTAACTTAAGTCCTATTTAAAGTCTTTTCATCCATATACAGTCCCGGATGTTCCGCCTTAACCCTCATGAAGCAGACGACACTGCAGTCCCAAATTAAGAAGGGTCTATTCGTGGTTTTTAAAATAACTACGGAATCATAATAGGATCTGTGTTGTTTTGTTTAGCTTTTACGACTCATTCTGAATTTTGGAATTGTAGATATTAGGTTAAAACAACACCCTGTATCTCCGAATGCCTGGGAATCCAATTCAGAAGATCCGTTGCTCAAAAATTCCCAAGAAACGTCCCAAAGATCCCACACAAAAAAAAAACGTTTCATCCTTTCGCCGAAAAGTATGAATTGGCTCGAAATCGTTTGGGAAATAACATACAATGTATACACACATTTTCAATTTCGCATTCTATATTTTCATTTTTTTGCGCAGGTTTGCATAGAATATCATATCATAAATATATGCTTAGATATTTCAAATAATACCGTGCGTAAACTATGTAATTTTTGTCACTTTATAAGCCTATTATATGCCGTCCCAATAAGTCAGAAGCGGGTATATTAACAAGATAAAAAGATATAACAGTATTTTCTTTAATATTGTAGATAGAAACATGATTCCAATTGACATATTTGCTATTTTTTATGGTCTTTCGATTAAAAAAGAAAATTTTATAGCACAGAGTATAACTTTTACTGTTTGGTACTAAATCCTCAGAAAACCAATCAACCCTCAAACCTTGATTGTCTTGGCGTTGGACAAAAATCCACAAGCGCATGCATGCGCCTTGGCAAATAGTTAAGCAGAGCTAATAGAGTAATGATGAGGGAACTATTTACATGGCGTATGTGATTCGGTTTAGCAATTAACCTTGCTATAATAAATGTTTATTCTAATGTTGGGAAGAATCATGTTGCAATTACCCCAGCCGCTTTGTGATAGGTACACTTCTCTCGAAGAGAAGTATTATATACTTCTGATGTTTTTGATATCTCACTATGTGGTTTTGGTGTTCAAATTTGTAATCTAACGAATTGTGACACAGGTACATAATGAACTAACAAATATATTTTCTTTCTGTTGAAAAACGTAATACCTTAATGGGTGATTTGACTTATGAGGACATTAGGTAATACACTTTTGTCTCCACGAGAAAGTCTGGCTCTAAGTATATTATTTTATCAGACCGAAAAAGCGATCAGTCATCCCTTTGTTTGGTGGTATCGCGGAAAACGATGGAAGTTCCTTGGCCGTTATCTCTTTTATGATTACCACGAGGACGACCCCTGATATACGTACCACCACCATCACCACCATGCAGAGGGACACTGCCATATCGTAGTGTATATGGCTAAGAGTAAGACTCCTTTCGGAACTTCATTTTTTACCCTTGATTGATTGTGAAGATGATGACCGTGTCATAGTGCGCCATTCTGGAGTGACATATCGTAGAAATGATGCGGGGAGTTTCATTTTCGGTCCCAACTTCTTTGTATTTTTTATATCTTTAGTCTTATAATATACCTTCTTGAGCCAACAAGGTTTTTCTGTTTCTTCTTTTGGTCGTCTGTTAAGCTACATAAATATGTGACTGCATTCGCCATTCGGGTTTAGTGGAGTTGTCTCAATCTCATTTGTTTCATAAACCGCGATGCCTAATGGGCAAAAGAATAAATACATAGGGGATTCCATAAAGGGTGGTAGTATTGAAGGACATGAGTGGGATGGTTCTATGGGAGATCAATTTGGAGTCAAAAATGTATTGTAGTGTTTTACGGATAACCCCTCAATTTAAATCAAGTTTATTAACATTATCGTTCAGTTTCTTACTTAAATTTAAGGGGTCATCCCCAAAACACTCCAATCATAAGTTGTTGCAGTTGTAGTGCGCAAGGTCATACAAAATTTTCGACTGTTTTAAAACATTACTTGCAATTTTTCAGCTTCCAATGGAAAGTGGTTTGGTATTGGCGTAAGTTTGTGAAGACTTCAACAGATATACTATAGGTTATAAAATCTAACGCGTCCGTAATTAACCTGCTATCTCTATGGATATTGATATTGATATTTAGACAGTAATCTATCAATAGCTCAATACGTTAAATGAAACTGCATATAGATGAATACGACGGGCTGAAACGTCAATAGGACGAAATTGATGAATACATTGCTCATAAAAGACCCCGTTTTTGGGTTTGCCATCATATAAATGGTCTTATCTCTGAAAAGGCGCATTACGGATAGGTAAAGGCCTACACTGAAAAGTCTGTATTCATGGGCTGTCTATTGGAAACCGAAAACGATATTCGAAACATCGGTCCAAGTCCAGCTCACTGACTGACTGGCTGACTGATAATTAAGGCCCAGCCCAAACCGCTTGCCCTAGAAGGCTGAAATTTTGCACGGTCGTTAGTCTTAAGTAGTAGGAACGCAATAAGAAATATTTTTAGAATCCACCGCCATCTTGTAAAATGGTGGCCAGGCATATAAAAACCTTTTTTTTTTTTTATAAAATAACGTCTATGAATTTCAACAGATTTCACTAATTTTACTAAACTGCTTAACTATATCCTATAGACCAGCCTTTTGATTTTAGGGCTCCAATTATCCGTCATCTTTAAAAATGGCGAACAGAAAACTAATAAAAATGTCTCGACAGGCTGACTACATTGTCGGGTGCCGTTTCTACCAGTTTTAACATACGAGTTCAAGATGTAATTCGGTTTGCCAGAGTACGAGAATCTATGACGTTCCACCGACGTCACTTCATTACAAGCTCTCAGTATCCAGTTACAAACCTATGGAACTTTTGACCTTGCTAGCTCCTCACTTAGTTACTTTGTGTTACTTTAATTTACCTTTGCTACGTCCTCTATAAAGTCTTGATGGTTTATGGTTTCAATATTCCGATATACTTTACAGTGCGTTCAGAAAAGCAACCAAACCATTAAGGTTAACGATCTAATTAAGTGCTGAGTTTCGATTTAAGAAAACCTTTTTTTAAATAAAAAATATACATTGAAAACTAGCGTTCCATATCATTCGAGTATAAGATGGCATTCACAATATGACGAGTGACTGAAGAGTGGGATCATACGAGACTCGGGGGAAGTTAATATTCTTACAAAATCAATACGAAACAACACCGTGGGGCATTTTTGAACTTCGAGATGACTTTTCTTTTATTAGCCTATAAATATTTACCGCTCCCAACGGCGTCCGTTTTCTCGCGTTTCGGCCCGAACAAATTCAACATATCCCATTCCCAGTTGAGCTCCCACCTCGCCCATCAGAAGGGGATTACCTAAAGTCATTATCCTAGCCCCATTTTCTCTCTCACAAATTATATAAGTGACTACAAGGAGCCGTTTTCTCAAATTCACCTAGATACTGACAGACGTTTCTTCGGATTCAGCTAGGTTTTAGTCACTTCAAACTAGACGTTACCCCGAATTCACCTAAATTATAGTCACTTTAACTGGGCGTTTTTACGAATTCACCTGGATTTTAGTGACTTTAACTAGACGTTACTAGGAATTCACCTAGATTTTAGTGACTTTAACTAGACGTTACTAGGAATTCACCTAGATTTTAGTGACTTTAACTAGACGTTACTAGGAATTCACCTAGATTTTAATGACTTCAAATACAGGTTTCTCCGATTTCATCTTGATTTACGTGACTTCAAAAGTTCAAATAAATGTTTCTACGAATTCGATTCTCCGAATTCAACAGAATTCTAGTGTCTCAAATAAACGTTACTCTGAACTCACCAGAATTCAAGTGTCTCAAATAAACGTTTCTCTGAACTCACCGCAATTCAACTGTCTCAAGTAAACGTTTCATCTGACTTCAAGTGACTCAAATAGACGTTATCACACTACAAGTGATTCAAATAGTAGTTTTCACGTGCTCAACTTCACAGTTGCGCCTAAAAACGGCACAAAGCAGTCTCGACTGCGCGTCAGCTACAGTCTCCTGATAAACGGCAAACAACTTCAAGTAATTTCCTTCTGATTATAGGCATAGTTGCATGTAGCGAGTGAGGCCTGCAAAAATCGATTATAAAGAAGACGGTAGCCAGTTTGCAAACAATCCAATAACCTTTTTTCCCGTCGTCATTTCATTGGCTCCTATTCGTTTACCAGCTTGCTTCCAGCCTTGCTGTAGTTTACCCAATTATTTCTCGGGCCTTCTCTTTTAACGGGGGGTCTTAAGCTTCAAATCCATCTACGAGCGCGATAAATCACTTCACACACACTTAACCGGTTTTTTTCTTTTTTTTTTGGATTATTCTCATTTCATCTAAAGTTCTAAACTACAACGAGAATTGCTCCCCTTTTTCTTACGTAATATAGTTTTTTCTTTACAAGAAAATAATCCTTAAATTGGGTTATTTTTGGTAGAAAGAAAATGGAACTTGGGTTTTCTATTGCCAGTTTATACATTGAAGCCCGAGAAGTGTAAATACAGCTACTTGGAATCATTGTGTCCCATATCTCCCATGTTAGTTTCTATGCGGCCTTGTGGGTATACCGGGATTGAGAACTAACTATCCGTCACGCCTCATAGTTCTGATGGCGTCTTTCTAACTGTACTTTCATTGGTTGGTAGCAGAGCGTGGTCGTGCTCGAGCGCAAGATGCAACAAACAGTGAGATAGATAAGCCTTATTTCTAAGCCAGATTAGTATTCAAAAGTCTCTGAGCAATAATCACCATAAATGCGACTCATTTTAAGTCGTCTGCTCTCAGGTGACGTGGGACCAAGGCTGGAAATAAGCACAGGAAACTGGACATTGTCCAATACAATTTAAAATGTCCCTTAATTTTTTATGGATATTTTGACCCATAAATTTTTCGAAGTTTTGATAGCTTGACTAAGAAGATGCAACACTATTTTCGCACACTCCACTGGACCATGTCCTGTAAGTTTTGCAGTGAAAGGAGGGGTCACTGGACACATGTCCTATAAGAATGTTTTCTTATTTCCGGCCCTGAACGGTGGGACAACCTATTTTTCCGTAGTAAACATACCTTTATGACGGTGCAATTTTACAACGTTGCAAATGCAACAACATCATTAAGTGATTCCAAAAAGTTCAGCGAACTTTTTTAGAACATCAAAACGAGAGGGTTTTAAATAAAAATGCAAATAAATAAGACCGTGTCGCATTAAACAATTAAGTTGGTCGAATTTTAGTCGCATTCCGGAGCTTTCTAGCTTTATTGCAACGCATTAAAACTGGGGGAATATTTTCCATTTTAGCAAATATAGAGCGTTTATTAAGCGCGGCGCACTCTACAGCAGCACTCAGATTAATTACCAAGACCTGGTAACGGGCGAAATATATAAATTACATGGCAGGGAAATTTAATTAGCCTAAGAATCGCCCCCTGAATTTCGAATAATTAGGCTTAGAATATTCTCCTTCTCCGTCCATATCCGCCCTTCCCCCTCCCCTACGGTACTGCCCCCCTCATTTCGAATGATTATCGGGGTGCATCGTAACCCCCTCTGAGAGAGAATTACATTTTATTTACGTATAAATGGAAGAGCATTCGTTGAAGTATTGAGTCTAACCTTATCCTGGGACAACAGTGTAAGCCTTTCTCGGCTGTGGTTTAGTTTAAACAATTGCTACCAGATGCTCCCATAATCGAGGGGTGGAGCTGATTGGCTCTCTAAGCTTCGTGGGCAAAGGATAGTTTTAGCTCTGTCCTCATTTACGAGTTTTCATTGGCTCCTGCCTTTGGAGAAGTAAAATTTATGTGTAGAAGATCATCCAAAATGTTAGGGGTATCACTATTGCTTTGAACTATGCATTTTGAAACCGTTTTCAGCCATTTTGTTGGTTGACTGAATATCAACTCACAGCCATAGCCGCTCTACCTAGAAGGTTGAAAATTTGCAGGGACGTTACTCTTATGTAGCTGGCACGCACTACAAGAGATTTTATAAATCCACCACCATTTTGAAAAATGGCGGCCAGATATGAAAAGAAAACCTTAATGGAATAACGTTGACCTCGCGTTTTAACCGATCTCCTTAATATTTACCTTTCTGGTTCCATCAATCCTATAGACAAAGCTTCATGGCTTCAATAAGGTTTAGATTTGCCGCCATCTTTAATAATATGGCACCCGAGTACCTAGGCCTAATTCCTTTCAGTTATTTATACTTGCCTTTGGTTTCACTGATATTATGAACTTCTGTTTAAGGAAACATACCGTACCGGGCTTCATAAGGTTTAGATTTACCGCCATCTTGTAAAATGGCACCCGAATACCTATGCCTAATTCCTTCAGTTATACTTGCCTTTGTTTACACTGACATTATGAACTTCTGTTTAAGGAAACATACCGTACCGGGCCATTCGGTTCTATGCCTACCAACCCTCGCGCGCGATGTTCAATTCTCCATGGGTCTCGCCCCCAAACTGGGCTCGTGCCCGTTTAGATATAGAATAAACGTGCTGTGTTGGAAAGCGATAGACGAAGGAGTAGGTTTGGTTTTCGTCTACTACGGATTTATGTTATGCTAACGAGGAAAGTTCTAGAGAAATTGCGCTTGCTTTTCCGTAAAGGCTCGTTTTCATAGAAGCTAGAAAATTCGAAAACGCTCACGCTTCACGAGCTTGAATACGCGCGGTAATGTATTTTTTTCGAACGTTTCCGCTTTCGCTCAAAATTTTCACGCAACTCGCGCCTATGAAAACGAGCCTTTAGAACAACTTTTGAAAATAAAAGAGTTTAAATTAAAGGATCAAAACTTAAATCGCCTATTTTATTAAATGTAATTTGATGTGAACTTTCACTTAAAATCTAAATGAATACGCAGATGTGTCTGTCTACCATATTAAAGTAGGTAGGCCTAATTGAAGGCTAGTGGTGTTGGGTTATAAAATTTTATGGATCTACCAGGACCGTCTGGTCTGAAGAAGTAAATGTATTTCCCTAGCTGTCTGTTTTGGGTTCAGAAAGATAACTTAATTGCTCATATCTTCTTTAATGATATTGCAGATAGACACATAGTTCTAACTACGTGCTCCTTCAAATAATAATCAAGGAAAATAGAACTATTTTTGGTAGTTCTAGGTTACTCGCAGTAGGCCTGTGTCTCAAGTAATTTCAAGTGATTCATACACTCCTAATAGTACAGAACAAAATAATTTCCGTTACATCTAGTGACGCAAACGTTAATTAAACCATTGGTAAGTCTAGAAACTTTATTTTCTTAGTTTCTTTGATGTAGATTGGGGTATCTATCTGCTACCAGAAGTATATAATACTTCTCTTCGAGAGAAGTGTACCAACCACAAAGCGGGGTAATTGTAACACGATTCTTTCCAACATCATTCCCAACACTTGGAGCAAGGTTACTAAACCGAATCACATACGCGATGAATAGTTCCCTCATCATTACTCTATTACCGCTTAACTATTGCCAAGACGCATGCATGCGCTTGTGTGCTTTTGTCCCACGTCAAGACAATCAAGGTTTGTGAGTTGATTGTTGAGGATTTAGTAAATACCAAACAGTTATAGAAATTAACCCTCCCACGGTGTGATGCCCATCTGAAGTTTGATGAGCAGGAGAGCAGACAAAAAGGGTGAGCCAGCATAACTAAAGTATCAAGAGGATACAGAAGGTCATCCTTATCCCATTATCCCCTTCTGCTAATACTTATTTGTTAGTTAACTCTGAGATACGCACTTCGAGTATCTCATACGCTTCTAATGGTACAGAACAGAGAATTTCCGGAATATCTAATGACGAAAACGTTAATTGAACCATTGGCAAGAGTGGAAACTTTATTTTCTTAGTGTCCTTGAAGTAGATCCCGGTATCTATACAACTATTTCTTAATCAAGTCTTAGATCTTGGACGTACTGTCCAGCAGCTGTACTTCATTAAGAGTCACAAACAACGTTCCCAATACCCATCTCCTCCAATGAAGACAACCCTTGGTAGTTTTAACTAAATCTTAATTTAAGGATTTTCAACGTAAAGAGCTTCGTGAGAACGAGAGAGATTTTAAGAGGGGATTTTCCTTCTAAAAGAGATAGGAGAGAGAATAGCTTTTGGGAATTACCAAGGATAAGGCTAGTTAATATTCCGCTTTCTGTCAGCTGCAATACATGTAAAGAGGGACTGGCTACTGGAACCCCTGGAAGGAAGACCAGTGCATCCGTGGTTCAGAGGGCGGCGTTGAGAGATTGGTGGTAGCTCTCTGGGGCTCTGGCTTATATGGACTGTATGTATTTCATGAGGGAAAGGACATTTTAAAGTCATATGGAAATTGCCGTACTGAGTTTTAGGATTTCAAGATTTTCCTTAAATATATACTGGACAGTGGATATTTGAGTTTAAGAAATTGGTCTGTGTGAAAATGTCCGGTGCTCTCAAGAAGTACGATCTTTCAGGGCAGGTTTGAAGCGAGAAAAGTCCTTTTCAAATTGTATTTAAAGTTTATGAAGTACAAGTTAAATTAGGCTTAAAACGTGCAAGTTAAATTAGGCTTAAAACGTGCAAGTTAAATTAGGCTTAAAACGTGCAAGTTAAATTAGGCTTAAAACGTGCAAGTTAAATTAGGCTTAACACGAACAAGTTCTTATGAAATTTCGACTTAAAGTGCAGAACGTCTAGTGTGCTACATTTTTTCGGGCAGATTCACAAACTCATTAAATTGGGATGTACACAAAGATGTGCGCCAGCGACTTATGGAACCCTCAAAGTCTTATTAAGCCTAAGATTTAATTTCCTCATTGATCACTTTCAACTCATTGACTTATATCAAGGACGGATCCCCTGATGAGTCGAAAAGGTCATCATAACCTTTGAACATATTGAAGGTCATTCATAATCGGATATGAGCAAAATCAAAAACACCGTTACAGTAAAGCTTGTCCGTTGTTTAAAAGGGTACTTCATATTGGTCAAGCGAGCGTATCCAACCCCTTTAGAGCCTGAAAAGGAAGCCGAGGCTCACTCGGCTAGTAGGATATTTCAAAGAATGAAGAATCTTAAGGCTGGAAACACGTTTTCGTCTCTCGGAATCGATAAGGGACAAGACGAAAGAGTTTTTTGAACTTTAGGGACGCTGTCGCCTATAAATATTTAGTGTTTCAGGCTGCACGCCTGCTCCGTGAATAAGATAAATATAAGCCTTTTTTTCAGGCTCACGCGCCAAAAATCGATTACGAACGAAGACGCGCCCGAGGCTCGCTAACAATGCAATAACCGCCGGTGCACCCATACCATAGAAAAACCCTCGCTCCTTAGACATCATATTCGTTCCTTTCCACGCAGCTGTCTTTCTTCCTTTTCGCACCACGTCTCTCTATAACCATACATAAGTCTATTATATAACGACCATATAAGTCAGAATCACCTAAAACCCAGCAACCCAAATGCGAATGGCCCTTCATGAAGCGTTAGACTCCAGGTTACTTTCATATTGAACAGTGTATGAGCCAAGCTGCCAAGTAGGGTAAGATTCCGTGGGCTCGTCTTAGTTATTGGTTATATTGGTTGTAAGGTTACAGTGTATGTTATGCGAAGGGGTGGTGGGTTCAATTCACCTCCGAGGACACGAGGCAGTTGGTGTTTTTGGGGATAGAAGAACCGACATGCGTCGTATTCCCTCGATCTTTGTCGTCCACAAATTTGTCTTACAGGAGTGCGTCACACTGCAGACAACACAAAGTTTCTTTCCTGGCGCTATAACAGATATGCAACTTTCATGCGATTCCAGTGAGACGGTGTTTACGCGGTCTCTATGTCTAATGGCAGAACTGTACTGAATTAGTTTTAAATTGGTGGAATCTCAGAAAATAGGGGCCAGAATTGCTACTGGGTCTTTTGGAAAACTTTCATCACCAACGCCGGACATTGCTCCTAGTAAATCCCGTGTGATGAATTATTTTGAAAACTATCTGCAGGATAACTGCAGACTTATTACGGCCTTACATAATAAGCTTATGCTATAACGTATTTTTCTTTTTATACAGCACTTCTGCTTTTTCTGCCTTATATAATGATCTTTTAACTTCAGGATCGGCTAAAAATAACCATAACAAAGGATTTCTTCGTTTTGGGGTTAGGTTTTGTTGTGTCCATGCCCACGTAAGAGACTTAAGCCTTTGGCATGTATTGTGGGTTTTCAAAATCATTCCATAAGTGAAATTTATGACATACCATTTTAGGCTGCGTATAAGAACTTGGATCTTGGAAACCAAAAATATAAAAGCTATAAAAATGCCGAGTATCGAATAGGATATGCTAGAATAGGTCTCCTCGTAGGCGTAGATAATATAATTTCCATAAGTTTATAAGATATGCTACATCATAAGTATGACACTACCTATACTAGAGACGTACAGCTCGAGATAACAAGTTCAATAACGACGGAAGCGAGAATTGAAGTCCTACACTCGGTGGTGGTTAATTTTGCAGGACTTCCATCTAGGCCCTATTTAGTCTGCATATTAAAGGGGCTCACCGGCGCTGTTGGGGAGAGACCGCCCTTAGATCAGGGGGAAAACACACAGCTCTTTGGCCATAAGGAATGGCGCCACCGTCGCGGTGGGTGGGTAAGCAATATGCTAACCAACAGTTTGACCCCCCCCCCTTCAGCGCAACAGCTCCGGCTAGCCCCTTTAAGCCTTTGACAGCGCCTCACCAGGCGTCTTCGCTTCACCCAATCACTTCACGACAAGCTCCAGTTTGTAACCAGTGACAAACTTATCATGGAACATATCTTATGAACTTATGATATTTCTTAACGTTGAACCATTCGTCTAATAACCCTGACGGTGGCTAGCTGACGTACGAAAGTAATGAAAACTTCCTCTCTTTTCTTCAATTAATTTTTTTCTTTCACATCTCTGTCCAAACGGAGAGACGGAAAGAAGAATTTATTCGCGAACGTGAGACGAAATTAAACGAAAATATACGATCAACTGGTATTTCGTAACAGGCTGCGCATTTTTAGTAAAAACTCGTCAGAAACGAATACTAGTATCAGGAATGGATACAAATAGTGTGAGCCCAAGATGAAGTAAAGTCTCGTTTCCCGAAATTAAACCTGGTGTGAAAACACCAGTAATGTATATTCCCCACGGAGAGGGTGAGATGTGGTGGGATGGTACTCAGTGCTGTAAAGAGTAGCCTACACTCTGACGTTAGAACTTGGCATCTTTTAAAATGGCGGCCAGAAGTGTTACAGCAAACATTATTCAGGTTTAGAGTGACCAGTAGAGTAAAAAAAGTTTCCATTTTCAATACATGTCCTTAGCCCCTTTAAAGTGAGCGTCGGCTGTGGTTTAATTTAAACCAAATGACACTAGATGCTCCCATAGCCGAGAGATGGAGTTAACTGACCCGCTAAGCTTGGCACAAAGCCTAGTTTTAGCTCCACCCTCAACGTTAAGGAGTTCTGATTGGTTCCTACCATTGTCAAGGTAAAATTGGTGTGTAAAAGATTAGGCAGCTTGTTAGGGGCGCCACAGAAACCTACATTGTGGCAGATCACTAGCAGACAATGGAAAACCTTAAGAACAAAACTTTTCCAAAGACAAGGAACGAACGAACACGCAGTATTTTCTATCTACTATTGGTACTAGACTAGAGTAGAGTAGAATTACATGAAAGGGGTCGATAATGTTTCCCGTTGCCAGAATGTTCGCCTACAACTGGTTGGAAAAAAGAAGGAAAAAATCTTTCCGCTTATGGAACTGAAAGGAATTCAGGAAACTAATCAGGTTAAGGTTTGCGCTGGCTGCAGTTGCTACTGCTACTACTTCTCTAGCAAGCAATGGCAATTTTTTTGTTACTTTTCTACACTTCTTTCTCGCTTGAAGATCATACTATGGAACGGGTGCGGGTCTTCCTCAAATTAAGTTTCTACTTGTACTAAGGTATATCGTCTACGTTTAAGGGGGGAATAACCTACCAGTACTGCAATAAACCATAAAAAAGAATTCAGGATGGTATGGTATGGTTCTCGGAACGTATATGTCGAGGTGTATAGGATGAGGTTTTATGGTAGAGGGGGGCATTGCTGTTAAAGGGAAGCGGACCTTTTAAGGAATGTGCAGTAAAATGTATTTTGTTTTTACATTTTTTTAATTGCAAGGATGAGAGTATTTGAACGCGAATTATTGCCACGATGAGTATGCCGGGTTATACAAGTTGTCAGTTAGTTTTTTATGGGTTTTTATCGAGACTTCAGTAAGTTTTACCGCATGATGAAGGTGTTGTATGGGTTTTTATCGAGACTTCAGTAAGTTTTACTGCATGATGAAGGTGTTGTATGGGTTTTTATCGAGTTTTCAGAAAGTTTCATGGGTTGTTATCGAGATTTCAGTAAGTTTCATGGGTTGTTATCGAGATTTCAGTAAGTTACATGGGGTGTTATCGAGATTTCAGTAAGTTACATGGGGTGTTATCGAGATTTCAGTAAGCTTCATGGGTTGTTATCGAGATTTCAGTAACTTTCATGGGTTGTTATCGAGATTTCAGTAAGCTTCATGGGTTGTTATCGAGATTTCAGTAACTTTCATGGGTTGTTATCGAGATTTCAGTAAGTTTCATGAGTTATTATCGAGATTTCAGCACGTTTTACGTTTGGATGTACGTGTTGTATGAGTTTTTATCCAGTCTGGTTTTATTCAATAAATTGATTTGACTCTGAGCAACAAAATTTGGAAACTGTTCGTTACTTTACCTATAAATCCCTATTGTAAAATTACGTTGCGATATAAATCGGTAATTTACGGCGGTATTTTGTAAATTACCTATAAGTTACGGCCCATAAATTACCGACTAACATCTGTAGTCGTACGTACCGCTAGCACTAATCAACAATTTGAAAGTACACCTTGTATTTCTACCAAGCGTAACTTCTAACGTAATTCTTAATGAAGAGTGTCCATAAATCGTGAACCCTAAATTTCCATTGGCCAAAAGCGAGAGCGAGAGTCGCTAATTCAGAGGGCGCACACACGGGCACGTTTAGAGTAACAGCGTCTATGCTTCCCACGCCCCATGGATGGTCCCACCATGTACGCTAACTGATACCATTAGGTCCCTGGCTATTGCCTTGCTCCTAGTAGTCTCTTTCCTACCAGAAAATATACCATATCAGAAAGCGCGTAAATCTAATAATCTCCTATGAGGGTCTTAACTGTCGGACGTGCTTCAGTAACTCTCGCTAGACCGAATACAAATCACGGATAATGTCTGCCTGGGACATCTTGCAACTATTCCATAGCCCACCGTTCCGCGTTGCAGTTCTGCCACGCCAAAAACGCGGGAAAAGTATAGTCTTCGCTATTTTTCTGGATTATAGAAGGTGTGTCCCTCCTATCTCACTGTCTTCTCTAGCAAAGGCCTCGAAGACAAGAACAGGCGCGCCAAAAATGCAACGGTATTTCGGTAACATAAAATGTTGCATAGAAAACAGATAGCGAGGTGGTAAGGTGAACCAAAACCATAAAAATATTAACCGCGGTATGGATTCTTGCGGGAGTTTTCAGGCAAATTAAACTACATTTATCAGGTCTGAATTGCTACGAAATCCATCAATACACAGACACAAAAATACCCTAATGTAAAGAATGCCACAAAAGGCAAACTACATTCATGTGAGGGAGAAAAATATATCGTCGTAAAGTAGACCTATTATTTGTTGTGCAGGTTATTAAACATGACCAAATTCAATAATCTTAAATGAGTTTAGATAACGTTGTTCACGATTGCTATTATAAATAGTGTGCAGACAAGTGTTGCCAGTCATTTGGGAGTACAATTCAACCGCTATCTACAACAGCCTGAAAAGCTTGTAGTATTCTGTTGGATTCAGTGATCATTCAGATCCAAACCTGCAGGAGTTGCTCTCATAAATTACTGGCAACCTTGAACCGGGGTTGAAGTTAAAAAAGGGGTAAATGAAGTTTTTATAACCCATTTAGTGCACACTATCTATTCTGTCATTCAATATCACTACTATTTTAGGCTTACGAGCTAAGGCCTTCAGTTAAAGGAGTATAGTGTTTAGAAATAATCCGGACCACTGGTACAGAGACACATAGACTTCAGGACGATGGAAGAAATAGCATTTGGGTAAAGTAAGTCAAGCATCAGCCACCGAAAGATTCGTTGGTCCGTCGAGCGAAAATGTATAAGTGTCTCGGTTACTTACCAGCTATTAATCGCGGATCGTTTCGTTTAGATGATCGCGCCTTTCCGGGCAATTACCTTCTCAGTCCAGCCTTTATTCCCTTTACGCCTTTCGCTTTTCTCGACACCTCGACAGCGTTGAACCCTACTCACACCACACCACCGTCCATTCGGAACTTCTCCCACAGTACAGTGCATTGGTCTCCCTCATATAATGCTTGATTTCATTTCATTTTCGTTCTGCTGTCACAAGTTCCCTATATCCGTCCAAAACTAAATGGGAACAATTTAATAAAAAGATAACTTTTGCTTGTAGGATCGAAAATCTTTCACCGGATGTACAGGGAGTGTAATAAATACAAGGAACCAAAACTTTATATAATAATTTTGATCTTACACTCTACCTATTTGGATATACGTATCATGAAAATACACAGACTAAACTTATTTTTAACAAGCCATTAAGTTAGGCAACTATGTCCAAAAAAGAAACTTGGACAAAAATCATAAAAATTACTTTGCATTTGTTGCATGAATCTAGCCATAAGTTCATAAGATATGTTCCATAAATTTGTCACTGGTTACAAACTGGAGCTTGCCATGAAGTGATTGATGTATAGGTCAAAGATTTGAGGTAAAGCGACGCCTGGTGAGGTGCTGTCAAACGCTTAGTACAGACTAAATAGGAAGATGGATTGCAAAATTAACCACCGAGTGTAGGGCTTCAATTCTCGCTTGTCGTTCTCGAACTAGCTCTGAGTAAGTCTCTAGCATTACGAAGCATAAGTTGTGCCATACTTATGGAACATATCTTATAAACTTATGATCTAAGTAACTTCGTATTCAGTGTTTTCTATGATTCCCAATTTTAAATTATAGGTGTTTGTATAATAGTTTACATGTCAAGGTAAAATTTATTTGTAACTGCGTCATCTGTGACGTATCGCGTCAAGTGAGTGAGATAAATAGACCCATTTCAAAAGGGGGCCGCAGAATTGCATCTGCTTGATTTAGGTCCGGTATGTGGTCCCAAAAGCCTTAGATGAGGCCCGAGTTCACTATACGTGGGAGGCTAGCCGACTGGCACTGCCTCTAGCGATGCTTCTTGGCGCAAGGGAAATAACCCAAGGGAGCGGCCCCACCCCTTTTGAGTTTGCTTCGTTACTGGAATTAATTTAAAGGTCTATGAGCACAACTTCTTCCCATGGTGAGGAGCACCTCGGTCCCCACTCAACTAGTACGATTTCTGTATGTGAATTGTCTTCCGAAACTTTTATTTTTGCAAACGCGAGTGTGGGGGCTCTATCTCTACTAGGAAGGATGAACGCTTGGGACCGAAAGGAATAGGAAAGATCGATAATTTCCTGACGCCGGGAGAGAAGCTTGGAAGGTCCCGGTTGGGAGAGGTTGAGGTCGAGCGGAAAAGGTCATTTCTCCGCAGCTATGGATGCTACCGGAGTAACCCAGAAGAGGTGTCGGATACTTCCGACGAAATTCCCAAGCAATAATCAGGGAACATTTCACGAGCTATTACATCAGACTGGACCATATCTCAAAATATTTTTCAAACCTACTGAAATTGTAAGGAATATTTCCAAAATCTTCACTGAAGATCCATGTATTATTTGCAAAATCTACACTAAAATTCCATGAATTATTTGCGAAGTCTACAGTGAAATTCTGTGAAACAATTGCACAATCAACAATGAACTTCAGTGGAGTGCAGGAAAAAAATGATTATGAAATTCCATGGAATCTAAGAAATATTTACAATAATCCTGCATGGAATCCAGGAAGTTTTCGAAGCAATAAAAGATATCCTGTACAAAATCCAGGAAATCTTTGCAAAAAAAATAAATCAAGGAATGTCCACAAATTAGCAAAAACAAATTTCAAGAATAATTTCAAAGTTAGTGAAAACACAATGTTTTCAAAATTCAATAAAAATCACACTAACGTTTTTCGAAAGTATTGGAAGTCTCTTAAACTGTTTCTGAATTTATAAATCTGCGGAAATCCCATGAAATCCAAGATAATTTCTTTGCTGAAAGATTAGGGGAATGTCCCACCCCGTGCTTGAAGCAGCAAGCCGAAGGAGGACAGTAAACTCGTAATCGGATTAAGACGACTCTCCGACGTTTAGGACTGCCAGCTTCAATCCACTTCAACATAGCCACTATACTAGCTAGCTAGCTCACTCTCGGTCTCGGCATTCCACTAAACTTTGTCCACGCATCCCCGACCAACCGACCTTCTCCTTCTCATCCTCCGTTCATCTCGTAATCCATTGACCTCGTTTAATACCCAACGCTTTTCTTTCGCGCCCTGCATGCTATGATTAAAATCCATGGACCCGAGGATAAAGCCAAACCAGTGAGCACGTATGAGAAGGAGTCTTTGAGAGACAAAATTCTGTGGCTAGGTATCCAAGATCTGCCCATGCGCAATCGGTGCAACAGAGAAGCATTACGGCCGAGGCTACAGTTATCCAAGCTGATCTATGGTGTGAGCCTCTAACCAGGGATAAATGAGGTAAGATGGATTGGAAATGATGATGAGCAACCTGGGGCACCCAAAACTCTCCCAGTGTACCTCAGGCACGTCCCTACCCTCTGTCTCCTTGGCTATGCGCCGAGGTAGGTGCGCGTGAGAGAGAGATATCCGACTGTGCCGTTATAGTTACATTCCCCTTTCGACTCTCCTCTTATAAGTGCTCACTGGCCAAAGCTACTCTAGGCGCAACGAAACAGCCTTCATTAACAATGGGGGGATTTTGGAAAATTGTTTGTTTAGGTTGATCAATACCCAACGGCATCGGTTTATTAAACCCTGTTACGAGAGGGATTATGGGATAGCGGAATTTTCGGGGGGACCTAAAATTAGGGTGATGAAAAATGAGAAGGGATTTTGTGTAATGGGATCATACAATTTTTGCAGAGGAGGGGTATATACAGGGTGTTTCTGGTAAGACTGCCTTAAATTAAACGGTGTATACTTTGGGTCAAAAATTAGAGGAAAGCGTCAAAGAACATGCAAGGGGGTCTACATCATTTAATTACAGAGATATGGGGTCCCAAACATTGATTGGCTAAGAAAACAAGTAGTCACACATATACAGCGCACGTACATTTCAACCCATTTAATAGTAAAGGTTCAATATCGTTCTTAGATTGAAGATTATTGAAAACGGTTGTGTCTCTAGTCTCATGTTTCAAGGGTCAATCAATGTTTAGGAGCCCATATCTTAATACGTAACTAAATGTTGAAGACCCCCTCCTGTTCTGGTAATATTTTCCACCGCGTTTGACCCAAAGAACACACCCTTCAATTTATAGCAGTGTTATCAGAAACACACTGTATAGTTTTGAATGGCATTACTTTGGTATTTACACTTGTGACCCTTTCACTTAGATGAAAATTCTGTACGACACATTTAATTTTACTATGCGTATATATTTGTTTTATCCTTTTAACAATAATTTTATTTGTTGACGCTGTTACTCGATCTATTTCCAAATATCTTTCTAGTAAAATATAGAGTGGTCAAAAAGGGGTGGTAGAACCGTAGTACAGTGGGCACCATGGGCCTTTTTGAATCAAAAATGTTCGATGACATTTTGTATTAAGGCGTCATTCGTAAAATACTCCAATTTTAACTTATCAACTGTCCTAGAACAAAACGGACCTTAGAATCCACTGTGCTTCGAGCCTTGTCCTTAACTCTAAAATCTTAGTTTTCAAAAGTAGGCTTAGTCGTTTTGTTGGTTATATTTCAATACAAAATCCTAACGGATAGGGCTACTTCCAACCTTTCAAAAGTTCTACTTCCAAATGATAAATTTTTATCTATATATACTTCAACACTGCAGGAATCCCAAACATTTTTAACACTTGGACTTTATAGGTTAATATGAAACTTTAATTTTCACTCCTGAAACTCACTTTATCGCGTGCCCAATATCCCATACCTATACCTATAGTTTTTGGGTTGAATCCAAGTTGAACGAAATACCATACCAATCCCTTGGGCATTGGGTTTGAGGAATGCCATGTATATATATATCTGAGAGAGAAAAGAGAACTTTGGAAATAAAAGACGCTAGCTAACACCACCCCGTTCGTTTCTCTAAGATAATGGGCACGTTAGACATCGTGTGGGACGAGGAATTTCAGTCAAAGCCATCAGGAACTGGGGCAAGACTTGCCACAAGCCCTGAGTGAGTGAGTGAGAGTGAGAGAGCTAAGGGGGAGCTTTGAAGCGAAAATGCCCACGTTGCTCGGTTACTTCCCAGCGATTAAAGCACCAGGCTACGTTTCGATTGGCACGTCCTTTCACGCTATTAACTTCTCGCCTCTACGCGCTAATTTTTACTTTCCTGACAGTACTATGTCTTGGTCCGGGTTCTGCTGGCCTCTATTTCGTGCCCCAATGTTATATATCGATTGTGGAAGGCCATAACATATACACTTCAAATACTGTCATTAAAAATAACAACCTTAATAAGAGTTTCCCTGCACGCTTTTAGGCATATCTCTGAACTTGTGTTGGGGAAAATTATACCGAACTTAAGCCTTTTGGGAAAGTTGCTCGGTACGGAGAACGATGTACCCGAGAATGTTAACCACTAAAAAAAGACGGGACGATGGAAGCCTTCGTCACAAATACCAAGGCTTACATCAAAGTTTTTCGTTTTCTTTTTGGATTGGTTTCAGTGCAGCTTAAAGGGCCCTCGACAAGGATATGAGTAATCAAGGTTTCAGTTTGTGATTAATTAGGGAAGGAAATGAGGTTTAGTTAATAGGTTATGGAAGGGGTGTTGGGGTCAAGTCACTTCCCGCAGACAGAGGGTTGTCGGCACCTATAGGTTAGGACCAAAGATATGTGTCGTATTATCTCAAACTTTGTCGCCCAAAATCGTGGCCTACAGGAGTGTTGTACCCAAGTTTCATAGAATATTAACTAGAACACAGTTAGGATAGGTGAAGAAGCGCATTTTGAGGCGTCATTACTAGCTTTAGATGTGTGTAAAAACCAGTTACTAGTAGGGAATTCGGTCTATTGTTGGGTGCAAAGCTATTTATTTGCCTAATTTTTGAATTAAATCAATAAAATCAATCTAAAACACTTATAATTTGACTGTTCCCATGAAAAATATTTATTATCAACCCATACTGAACTCACAGAGTTCAAAATTAACATGCAGCTCAAACTGATAAATAAATAAGAATAAACATACCTGAACCAACATTGTGAAGAAGATCTTTAGCCGCAAAATCCACCCTCAAAAAAGTATTTGAACAACGTGGTTTCTCGAGAAGCTCGGCGAAAGCCCGCTACACTCACAGCGAAAAAAATCTTCGAATTCTTAATAAAGAAAAGTATGCCGTACATTTTGTGGACTTTACCCTGTGGCTCCCTAAAAAACTAAGCAAAAAAACTAGGGGTGGACGTAAATTAGATCTATTCCCAACTAAAGCCTTCCTTTGGCTTTTAGTACGAAACAATTGGATAAAAAGCCTCTCCACCCTTGCCTGCGAGGTTTTCTTTCCCCCATTATCGCTTAAAAAAAACCATGGTAAAAAATTTGTTGCTTCTTATGCCCGAAGCTAGTGGGAGGAAAACGGAAAAAGCTAGAGTAACTGCGTGAATAGGCCAAAAATGACGTGAAGTAGTACTTTTTTTGGGATAAAAAATGGTGAACGCATCTTGTTTCCGCTTAATGGCGATATGGTGGCGGTATTTGAAACGGTTTATGTCGCGTTGTTCATTTTGTTCATAGAACGTGATTCGCAACTTAGTTCTGGACACAAAAAGCGCCACCTTTGGCCAATAAGTGGAAACCTGATGAGTTTCATTTTTAAGAAAATAGGACTTTGACGTCATTTTGGCCTATTGATGCTTCTTGCTCAATAGATACTCTAGTAAAAACAAACCAGGTCAACCCCATAGATACTTCTCTAATGTCGTTTTCCATTGACATTATGTCAGGGTTGGCAACTACCTATCCAGTCCGGTTTAAACCACCTGGTTTAATCCGGATTAATCCACTTAAAAAAATCCGGCTTAATTATGAATGGGGAAAAATCAATTTTGTGCCATAAAAATAATTAAAATGCAACCAGAAACAAGGCAAAAATATATGAAGCGATAACTAAAGATTACTTATTATAAATGATAAAACTAATAGTTATGTTATCAGTTACTGTCCAGTTACAGCTTACAATATATTACCAGTATTACTCGAACTTAAAGCTTAGTGGGTTCCAGTGGATCCCCTACAAGTTGACTTTCCTTACGAACTCCAGTTTTGGCTTGGGAAAGCTGGAGGCATTTGTGGGCGGGATTTATACGTGCATGTATAAATCCCGCCCACTAGCCTTTGCCAAGCCAAACCCGGAGTTTAGAAGGAAAGTCCCCTTGTAAGGGATCCACTGGAGCCGCGCTAGTGTTAGGCTCGTGCACTCAGGAAACAAATAGATTTCATGAAAACATTTTAGCAGTTAAACTAGAAGACGATTTTGTATTGGAACCGGGGCTAGGGGTCGGGGAGTGCCCCAAAGCTCAAATAAGAGCTAAACAGAAGTACTTTGCCTTCAAAAAACCTAAAATGACTCGTTTTTTAAAAAAATCCGGATAAATCCAATAAAATCCGGTTTAATCCAATAAAAACCACTGGTCTGGATTTTATTCAAATTATCCGGATTTTTGCCAACCCTGCATTATGTATGGAGTAATTTTCCTGGATTGAGAACAAAAACCCTTTAAAATTGCATTAAATGCATCAATGTCTAATTTAATATTGCTCCATGGTATCAGATTGCTAGCAGCCGATGGAAAGAGCATAGGCCTAAGCCACCAGGGAAAGAAAAGTTTATAGTGGAATTTTCGCGCCCAATCTCTCCCAAGCGGTAACGTGAAGGAAAGGAGCGGTAGACGTTCCACCAAACAGTCTCAGATGGATACTTATAGAGGATGATTCGCTTATGCCCACGTTTAGGTTTATATCTAACGGAATTTGAATAGAGTTGGGAAAAGTTCTTTCTCTGAGGATCGGTCGGGCTCTCCTGAAGGAAATCTCCCGCGAACAAAAGACTGAAGAAGAGTTGTAAAGAATTCAACGCTCCATTTGTTTTTATTTTTTTTTTCCCCTCGACAATGCGAATGCGAAGGCTTACAGCCATCCAAAAACTAAATATACATATTCGTATACTGGTACACGCATAGCGTTTGTAGGGAAGGCTTCGGGCAAGAATAATCGGAACAAAAGAGAATGTGAAAGTATAGCGATGAAAGAATATTTTCATACGATTGATCAAGAAGGGTATAGACCTTCAAAAATCGTTAAAAAATCGATTACCGGAAGAGAAAACAGTGTAGTTTTTTAGATACGCTTATCCATTATGAGTTCTTATACAACAGAAGTTTATAATAATTCTCGTCGAGGGAAGTGTACCACTAGGCGGGGGGGGGGGGTAATTGTAACATGATTTTTCCCAACCAACATCAAAATTAACATCCTTCAATCATCCACGTCTTATACAATCATTTTTGTCAGAGAAACTGGCTCTGTTTTGAGTTAGAAAAAGATCTATTCAGTCCTATGACACTTAGTGAAATATAGACAAGAGGTATTCCATGAAATTATGTCCGATTAATTTATTTTGATTGCAGGGTCAAAATATACAATGTCAGTACTGTTCCACCTTGAACAAGTATATAGAATTAATTTTTTTATATATTTATTTATAAGATAAGCCGTCATGTCCATTTTATGTCAATCACCGCGTTGCGCGCGCGTCACGTGACGTTATCCCGCTTTGAAAAGATATAAATGTTATAATTGGTATATTTACACTTTAATACAAATTTCTTAGACGCGAATTAACACAGTTTAAATGCTTGCTTTGAACGGAAACATAAGAAATCTTAAGTAAGTAACGTATTTAAGGTACTTAAAGCATTACAATTTGTTGGGATAGTGTTTATATCATCCCAGAGATAATTCTGTCAGTTCAAGGTATATTTTGAATGTATATAATTAAGAATGAACTGATTTAAACAATAAATATTACGATTGCGTATCTACGCAAGTTATCGTAAATAAATACCAACAATAATAATAGTGTTGAACATAGATATTGAATCACTATCGCGCTAATACTAAGATCCGGAATCGGCTCTAATCAAGCTCAAATCGGCTCTAATCAAGCTCAAATCGAAGTCAAACAAAAGCTTAAAATTAAGACGTAACTGATAAACGTGTACGAAAATGTCTAGCATCTAATAGGTAGTGTGCTAAAGTCACTAGTTACTGGCAGCCAAAGAACCATCCGTTTTTGCTTATGGGCCTTCCCCCATTCTCAATCAGCGAAAGCTGAACATGGCCGGGGCCATCTTGTTAAAATTTTCAATTTAAGTTAGGCCTAACTCGTACAAGTGCAACAGGCATTCATAGCGCTAGACGTTTTCGTACACTCCTTCTTAAACTCCTTACTAGCTCATAGACTGTTTTACACAATCAAGTAATGAACTTCTTATTCTGGAAGACGATTTATATATACACCTGTTCAACTGCACTTGACTAAAACCGTTCCTTTCATTGTGTTTTCATCCACCATCCTCAACTTTGACTATTCGATTTTGTCAGCTTTGTCAAGTGCACTCGAACATCACTACAGTGATCAATTAATTCTTAAATTAACTTTAAAATTCAACAATAAAAAATCATTCTAAACAAATTAACCTTCGAAAATGAATACATTGTTAGTTATATTAATCTAATTATAACTTATAATTTATCGAAAGGATAAATACATAACGAAAAACTTACCATTTGCCTTCTGTATTGCCATAACCTATGCAATGTTGCGACAATCCAAATTTCATAGTTTCTATCGTCATAAGAACGACACTTAATAAAGCATCAGACCATGAACAAAACTGACACTAATTAACAAAAACACAAATGTCGCACGAAATGCAGAAATGTTATATGACGCCACCTATTAACGTTCGAGGGAGACGGTATTCTTTCGTACAAAATCAATTCATTCACTGAAATATCCTGACCAGGTGTCAGTAACACCTTCGTTTGTTATCGTTGCGAAGCAATTTGGAACTTCGCCATACGAAGACACGATCACACGCGCACAATTTCACTTTCTTGAACAAGCACTTTTGTATTTTCACTGGACGGAGTAGGTTTGGGCTAACTGGTAGTCCTCCTCCTCCATTTTTTCTTGTATGACGGTGCTGGCGGCGGTTGGTTTAACTTCGTGAGTTTCAGACGATTCTAATTTAAGCGTTCTTTGAGAGTTTAATAGAGACCTTATAACCATTAAGTTATTTCTTATGTATTCCACTTCCGGGTGATGGTTCTTGGCTTCCATGAAGCACAACTCTGCTTCTTTTATTTGGCCCATTTCTAAGATGACGACGCAAAGATTATGGCGTCCCCTGGCGTTACCTGGATCCAGTTCAATTACCCTTTCGTAACACTGGAAATACATTCAGAAAAATTTGATAAGCATTTGGACTGAATGAATGAGTTCATTCAACACATAGCAGTGCACAAACAATTAGCATAGTAATAACCTTTATAAAAGATTTACCTGTTGCGCTTTATCCAGATTCCTATCATAATTTACATACAAATCGCCCAATAGCAGCAATCCTTTCGTATGATCAGGATGGTACTAGAAGTAGATATAGATTATAATTTTGAATTATTGCAATTTTTAATTTTTCATGAGGGTATCGATTCAAATGCTAACACCAGTGAGCATTCATAAGGAGAGTCACGTCACAGCCCGATATCTCTCTCACGCGCACCATCCTCGTGAACAGCGTCGCCAGATGTCGCTGTGGCCTTAACGCAAGCTCTGATGGAATTTTTATAAGCATGCGCAAAGCTTCAAAACGTGCTACGTGGGGTAGTAAGCTTAATTGACAGTTTATTAATATATTTATTACCAGAAGAAGTTGCTCTAAGATTGGAAGTGCTTCGGCTGGTCTATCCTCTTCCGATAATAGAAGAGCTAAATTATAAAGAGCACTTCGAAACCCCGGCTGAATCTAAATTAAAGGAAATATTAATTTCCAAGATCATCACCACAGGTTAGACCTAACATTTTACAGACTTACTTCGATCGCTCTTCTGAACCATTTTTCTGCTAGGTTTTTGTCGTGATGCTCAAGGTAGATCATTCCTAGACGGAAATATAAGGTTTCATTTTGTCGACCCAATCTGGCACCAGCTTCGAGTCTATAAAAATGTACATTGTTGTGTTTATACAGATAAGGGTAAGTATAAAGAATTGTTAACTGCCAAGGAGGAGACAAGGAGCAGACGACTATACTAGCGGAACTCGTCTTTAAACGGAAGGGGAAGTGAACGCGTTATGTGTTCAGTGGGACTGATCATACTAACTGGTCGATGCAACCGTTTAATTTTGACTTCAACTTGAACACCGGTCGTATGAGGTTCTTATTGAGAGAAATATTGCGCATGGGTAATGTAACTAAGGGAGTTCAGTGGGACTGATCATACTAATCGGTCTCCGGAACCGATGAATATTGACTCAACTTGAACGCCGGTCGTATAAGGTTCTTATTGAGAGGAACATTGCGCATGGGCAGAGTAACTGCGTGAGTTCAGTGGGACTGATCATAGTAACCGCTCTATCTAATCGATTGATTTTGATCTCAACTTGAACGCCGGTCGTATAAGGTTCTTATTGAGAGGAGCATTGCGCTTGGGTAAAGTAACTAGATTCGTTCAGTGGGACTCATCATAGTAACCGGTTTATGGAACCGATGAACATTAACTTCATTGCTCTTTTTTCACCTACCACTCTCCTCCCCGTTAATTACTTACCGGCTTAATACAGATTTTTTGGCTGATAAAGAACGGCATTCTTGCAGAAACGAAGCCAGGTTTAATAATGTGTTCTATCAAAAAATTATTATTAAATTTAACATTATTAGACATAAGTTCAATAACTATAACGTTAAAAACCTGTTACCTGGTGATCCGGTTCAATGTCAAGTGCCTTGGTAAAGAAAGACAATGCTTCGTTGGACCTTCCTGAATTTAATAGCACCAATCCATACTGAGAATATAGAAAAATGTTTGGAATAATAAAGTACATGCTATACTCTCAAAACTTAATTCATGATCAAGCTTACATTGTTATAAAGATCCGCGTTGCTTTTCTCGTCTAATATGGCTCTACTGTACATTACCTCCGCGTCTTTCGTCCTAAGTGGTTTGGAAAGGTTAAAGCTATAATAATGATGGGTAATTTGACTGAAATTACCCATAACTTACTTATTCATAATTTGCATTAATTGTCCTCGTCTGTAGTAAGCGTTAGAATAATCGGATCTAATCTTCAACGACTGAAGCAATATCTACCGATACAAAAGTGATTTAAGGTTGAATTATGCAAAGGCCTAGACTTTAAAATCTCAAAATCTAAAAATTCCCAAATCTCACTTCAAAATCTAACAATCCCGAAATCTAAAGATCACGAAATCTCGTTTCAAAATCTAAAGATCACGAAATCTCGTTTCAAAATCTAAAGATCACGAAATCTCGTTTCAAAATCTAAAGATCACGAAATCTCGTTTCAAAATCTAAAGATCACGAAATCTCGTTTCAAAATCTAAAGATCACGAAATCTCGTTTCAAAATCTAAAGATCACGAAATCTCGTTTCAAAATCTAAAGATCACGAAATCTCGTTTCAAAATCTAAAGATCACGAAATCTCATTTCAAAATCTAAAGATCACGAAATCTCGTTTCAAAATCTAAAGATCACGAAATCTCGTTTCAAAATCTAAAAATCACGAAATCTCACTAAATAACAAATCTGGTCATCTTTTGCTAAGTGACAAAATCTCCCTCTAAATTCCGAACTCTCATTTAAGAAAAACTCTAAATCTCCTTCAAAAGTCTTAAAATCTCAATAAAAATCTTGAAATCTCATTTAAAATCTCAATAAAAATCTTGAAATCTCATTTAAAATATCAATAAAAATCTTGAAATCTCATTTAAAATCTCAATAAAAATCTTGAAATCTCATTTAAAATCTCAATAAAAATCTTGAAATCTCATTTAAAATCTCAATAAAAATCTTGAAATCTCATTTAAAATCTCAATAAAAATCTTGAAATCTCATTTAAAATCTCAATAAAAATCTTGAAATTTCATTCAAAATCTGAAAATCTCATTTAAAATCTGGAAATCTCATTCAAAATCTGGAAATCTCATTCAAAATCTTAAAATCCCATTCAAAATCCAAAATTCTCATTCTACCGACTCACCAGTATTATGTAATCAAATGAAGGTATGGTAAGGTAAAAATGGTAGACTTACTTCGTCAGCTTCTGTTAGACGACTATGATTTCTCGCTATCACCGCAGCCAAGTTCAAAAATACGTGCAAATGGCTGGTTGTTATTCGAAGATCGAGCGGCAGAGGGTCGTTTGGATTTGGCAGCAGAGATTTAGCCTAATTCCATTGAACATCTTATTACACTGACCTAAAAATTAATTCAAATCGCGATACCTTACCTGTAAAAACATGGCTTCCGCTTCAGCGTATCGTCCCAGGAAACTAAGAGCTTTCCCACAATTTAAATAGCTTCGAATATCCTTGGGCTCAAGACTTAGCATAACAAAAGTATTCAACAAACCATAAGTTCATAAGCTATGTTGGCCATAAGTTTGTCACTGGTTACTGAGAGCTTGTCATGAAGTGATTGAAGTAGGTCATAGATTCAGGGTAAAGCGACACCTGGTGAGGTTTAGTACAGACTAAATAGGAAGATGGACTGCAAAATTAACCACCGAGTGTAGGACTTCAATTCTCGCTTCCGTCGTTCTCGAACAAGCTCTCAGTAAGTCTCTAGCATTACTTATGGAACATATCTTATAAACTTATGATGAACAAATGCACAACCTGGGAAACAAATTTAAGTGTAAAAATTAATTTACCTCATACTTCGCCGGTAGTAAATAAGCGCTTCTTCGTGTCGTCCAAAACTCTCCAATGCCTTTCCGTAATTATTTAACAATTTGGGGTTTCGTCTGTTAATCGAAATTGCAGAGGCAAATAGGCTTCGATCCGATCTCCTAAACAGAATATACAGAAAATGTTTTTTCCCTCTCTCAAATAATATCTGCTGCTTCGGCAGACACTCGTAAGGGTTAATGGGGTTTAAAAGGGATTGTACGTAAACGGATGCACTGCACTAAAACATTTTAACCGAAAGAGCGTATAAAATAATGAATATATCAATTGGAACCGTGTTTCTATACACAATATTAAAGAAGATACAAGCAATTAAGTTTCCGTAATGGCGGGTAATGCACACTTCGCGTTACGCTTTGCCTATTGGACGCCAAGTTCCACCAATAGGGGCACTCCTCCAATACGGAAACTTAAATTTCACGTATCTTCTTTAATATTGTAGATAGAAACATGGTTCCAATTAATAATATTCATTATTTTATAACCTCTTTCGATTAAAAAAGAAAAAAAAATATATAAGAAATAAAGTTTATTTCATTCTTACCAATCTTCATTTCTGTTAACAGTTTTTATAGAGAAGCACAGTAACAAGAAAACCATTTGAACTTGAAACGGTTTTCGCCTAATTTTTGAATGCGATTGTATTAGATTAGGTTATTAATTAGAATTAGATTAAAATTTCAATCGACGAACATTTGATTATCTGTCAGTTTATGATATCCATTGGCAACCAGGATACAAAATCCCATGCTTGGTAGATATAAAACCCTCTCTGCCAGAACGAAGCCCACTGGGAAAAATAAGTTGGACGCCGGGAGAAATGGTAGAATCATCATTGACAAGCCCTGCAAAGATTTCCCGTAGATTATCGTCAATATCTTGGTAGAAGAGCTGAGATGCGACATCTTAAAGTCTAGATTAACTCGATAATACCAGGAATAAATGCAGCTAATAGGAATTATTGTGTAGCCATTTTAAATCAACGTATCTAGACGAATTTTGTGGAGGAGCTAAACTAATCATTATGCATTACCAATTTTTCCACGCTGCCTGTTGCACCTTGCGCGCGCCTAACCCAGCTTTAATGATATCACAGTTAGCTAGACGTCAGAATTATGAGTCGTGGCTGATAGTAAGTTCTTAAGCCCGGCCCACAAAACTCTCGCATAAAGTTAGCCACTGCCATCTTGAAAGATGGCGACAATGTCGAGAATCATTGCTCTTTGTGAGTTAAAGGTAACACCATTACTTCAGCACTGTCAAATGCAAGAGGTTCATTTTTGGCCTCCTGTGGCGCCCCTAACATGCTGGCTAATTTTCCACACACAATTTTTAGCTTGCCAAAGGTAGGAACCAATCAGAACTCGTTACCGTCGAGGGCGAAGCTAAAACTAGCCTTTGCTAAGCTTAACAGACACCGATCCACTCCACGACTATTGTTTAACCAATAATCCAAGGCCGAAACTCGTTTTAATGTGCACTGCAGTATACGTTAATGTTGGAGTTAACACAAAAACCCTCGGGGCGGCCATTTTGACTTCATAATAATCTAATTACTTATTGTCACATTATACAAGCAATGTCAAACACCCCTGAAGCCATACCCACAGTTATTATAAGTTATCTAAAACTTTGGTATCTAAGCCCAAGTAGTTAACATTGTTAAGGAGAGGAGGGTTTGTACCGTTTGTTGCATACATTCGTATACAAAATAGATTCGGAAATGACAACGGAATTTCGGAGCTTCCCTTAATCACGAAGTACCAGGCAAAATTCCCTAGAGCGTAAATTTGTCCAATTTCCTATTTCAGTTCACCTGAGAGCCCCCAGGGGGAGCGAGGAAGGGAAGGAGAGTGGGCGGTTGGAAAACGAGCCTGTATCCCGGTACTCGAAATGTCGGAAATTCAAACTGAAATCCCGCAGATATTGATAAGGGCACGCCTTCGTTCTACCTTTGGACTAAATAATACGGGAGTTTTAGATTCTTGAACAAACAGACTAGCTAATTTCGAAGCAGCTAAGCTTATTGACTTTCATGTTATTCTTTTTTATCAAAGCTTAAGTGGGTTCTTTTGTTTGCATGTTTCATCTTTATGAATGATCAGTCAATATTGGTTAATTTTTGAATTTTAGGGTTGATATCAGAAGCACAAGAGAAATTAAGGTTTATTACAAGTGGTTTGCGTGAGTTTTTCTCAAGATTATGACAAAGGCGAACTCTTAAAGCAAATGTTACCACATGTGGTGCTCCAAACATGCTGGTTAATTGTCTATATACCAATTTTGCTTTTTCAAAGGCAGGAACCAATCACAACTTCTCTTGTCCTCGAGAGAGGAGCTAAAACTAGCCTTTGCTAAGCTTAGATTCCTCGACTATGGGAGCATCTAGTGGCATTTGTTTAAACTAAACAACAGCAGAGACTTG
This sequence comes from Phalangium opilio, assembly GCA_019434445.1. NCBI lineage: Eukaryota > Metazoa > Arthropoda > Arachnida > Opiliones > Phalangiidae > Phalangium > Phalangium opilio. The sequence continues at coordinate 74,670 of JAEQBA010004472.1, read as the reverse complement.
CTTTAACCATTAGGCCTGTAAAGAGCGACCTGTGGTTTACCCTGTAACATACCAGCATTATGATTAACCTCTTAACTAAGCATCGTATAAAACATTGTTTCTTAAAAAAACCACACAATGCAGATACTAAATTTCGGTGTGTCAAAGATTATTTAATGTTTTTAATCTGTACTACAAAGGCAGGTAAGTCATCCTGGTTTAAAGTCCCTTGAAGGCATCGTCGGGTAAGCAAAAATGGTTTGAAATATGTCAGAGGCGCGTGACCAAGAAGGGGCGTGGTTTAAAAAAACTTAGTTCCTTTCAATTTGAAATCTAGCACCTTTGGGAAATTGACTCTGCAATCGTGCGAAAGTCAAGGACTAGGTGTCCAGTCCCACTCCTAAATTTGGAGTCTTTGTACCTTGGAGTCTCGTGATGCCTGTGACGTATTTGCAACAATTTTCACCCATTCGGCGATGTCCTCTTTAATAATTTAGATGATAACTCATTATCACTACCAAACCCATCTATAATTGTTAAAACCAACAAAACCCTCGAAACTGCAAATGGCCACTCAAAACAATCGATCCACTAAAGCCATCCCTAAACAAAATCATCTATAAGTCCAATGGCCATTTCTAATTACACGCTAATACTATGCACATACATCCTTAATTAAATCAGTCCTATAGATGACAAAATTTATGTATAAATGAATTGGAGTGTAAGATTTAGTAACAACAGGCCTTTATCTGAAAAATCCGTAACCATTGTAACCTTGTGAAATTCTTCGACCGTGAATATTTGTGGCAACAGAAAAAGGGCTTAAAATATTATACGGATGAATGAACTTGATAAGCTTAATGGATTCAGGATTCCGGTTGCATTTCACGTCCCCCCCTCTCACATTTTCTCACGTCGACCCTTGGCTTCAGCCCTTGGAATTGATCGGCTTTTATTTGCCAACTAACTCCAAGGCTAAGCCGCTAATTGTCCCGTGCATCGTAATGAAAGCGAAAGAACTGCACGAGGCTTGAGTACATGTATATTAAAATTATTCTATAAATTTGGCTTGTTGTTATCGATAGGTTTAAAGTGTAATTTGCATATTATGCTTTAACTTGATTTGTGGATTAAATTTTCTCTTAAATAATTATTTATTTGGAGTAACGAGCTTATGTATTCTTAAGTTGTTAGAAGCTGTTTATACTTCTCTTCGAGAGAAGTGTACCTATCACAAAATGGGGTAATTGTAACATGATTCTTTCAAACCAACATCAGAATTAACATTTATTATAGCAAAGTTAATTGCTAAACCGAATCACATACGGCATGTAAATAGTTAATCACTCATCATTACTCTATCTATTAGTGCTGCTTAACTATTTTCCAAGGCGTATGCATGCGCTTGTGTGTTAATTTTTGTCCCACGTCAAGACAATCAAGGTTTGTTGGTTAATTCATTGATTGCTGAGGATTTAGTAAATACCAAACAGTTATAGAATTCACCCCCTATGGTGCGATGCCCATCTGAATGAAGTTTGATGAGCAGGATAGCATACAAATAGGGTGAGGTTGAAAGCTTTAGTTACATTTTTGACTCAAAATCCCCATTGAACACACAGTATTTCGGTCCAACAACCCTTTCTGAAACCCATTGTCGACTAAAAATCGCCATAGAACACACCATACCACCCTTTTTGAAACCCATTGTATCTTAACATATTTCATTGATTGTCGTTTTCACCTTTGAAACGTTACTTGTGGCATAAACAAACCTTCACTGGGAAAATCGCCTTATGTTTCTTAATACGAAATAGAGTTTAATTCTCATACGCAAATAATTTGGGAGACAAATTTCATGTTACTATCGCCTTAACATAACAGCATGTAGCCAGCGGTGAATATATCGTTTTAAATAAGTAATATTAGGAGAATGTTAGATATTTCAAGCGTATGAAGACTTAAGCCTTGTGACGCGACGCGGGTAAAGTCGTTTCCCCCGCGAGGAGAAGCCGTTTTTACCTCTCCGAGTGACGTATGTCACGGAGAGGTTCTAATTTCGACGTGTCTGTCTGTCTGTCTGTCTGTCTGTCTGTCCGTCTGTCCGTCTGTCCGTTGTTACACCCACGTGACCGCGTTCGCAGTTTGCAAATCGGAGCAAACGTGTATTCAATTTCCAGACCGCATTTACAGTCCCGGAAATTGTATTCCACTTACAGGCTATTACTCCATTGCCTGTCTAACAACTCTGTTCATTTGTCCACCCCACATGGACACCAGTCTGAACTTACTAGCTTCTAAACACCACCATCTTCTAGTCTTTCGCCCATTCCACATGGACACCAGTTTCTACTTACTGGCTTCTAAACACCACCACCTTCTCGTCTTTGTCCATTCCACATGGACACCAGTCTGTACACCTGGCTTCTAACACCACCATTTTCTGGTCTTTGTTTTTGTCCATCCCACATGGACACCAGTCTGTACACCTGGCTTCTAACACCACCATCTTCTGGTCTTTGTTTTTGTCCATCCCACATGGACACCAGTCTGTACACCTGGCTTCTAACACCACCATCATCCTTAAGGTTAAGACATACGCGGCGATCGGCTAGGGTTACGAGAAACGTCTAGCCTTCCAATGGAGGGGTCTTCCTCCAAGGTTCACGCAATTGCGATGTTCTTATCTACAGCTGCGGTTCGAATCCTTTATATACTACCTATTTTAGTAAGGCGAAGCAACCGGCGTATGCTTCATTTCAAACGCCAATATTAGTCAAGTCTCTCAAGAATGTTTAATTGTTCTTTTTAAAGCGATGTAACGTTCAATAAGGCGAATAACTAACGAAGAAAATATTAAATATTAATTATATTTATTTTAATATTTAAGATAATCTTGTTTCTCAATTCAAAATTAATACGGAAAGAGTTAAAAAGCAGTCTATGTTATTGTCTGTGTGTGTCCGTCCGTTATTACACTAGTGCCGCAGTGCGCTGCGTTAGAAGCTCGTTTTGCTTTGATGTGTAAAGAAATCATACAGAACCATAATATTCCCTTTATCCTTAATATAAAGTGAATATGATGAAATATTTTTCGTAATTATGATGCATTTAGTGCTTTTGTAGCTTTAAAGCTCTGTTTCATTTTGATATTCCAAAGATTTTTTTTAATATTATTATTTGAAATGGCTGTTTATATATTACTTAAGCTATACTACATCTGTATATAGAACAATCCTTGGTTTAGTTATTTCATGAAGAAAGCTAAGATCTAGACTCCGGCGGGCATATCTAGTATTACTTGCAATAAGCTTAGTGAAATATAGAGTAAATAATTGAGGCCTGAGGTGAAGTAAGCTTTGGGTTTTGATTTTCGTGTCTGAAATGAAGAGACATCAACGGTTCAGAGTGAGCCGAAAGTTAAATACACTCTTAATTAATCAGGTTAAGATTTTATAATAGAAGAAAAGATGATGGTGGCAATTAGATTAGTAGGGCTAAGCTACAGAGTTTTTATTCTCTTTATGGTGCGCATTGACTATCAGTGCGTCTAGCTACAATTTAGCTTTGGTATTATTTAACGTTAACACTCATGTTGGCAAACTAAGAATATTGTTGAGGTGAGACGAGACGATAGTGTTTACACTGCTAACCAGTTGTGAATGTAGCTATCAGAATATAGGGTAAACAGCTGAAGCGTAGACTTCATTTCCTGTTCTTTTTGCCATTAACTGATTTCCATGTGTCCAAGATTTATTCTTATTGGAAGTAAAATGTCGTCTGCTTTACTGTATATTCGCTATGCTTGGAATACTGCTTCAATATTTCGTAAATTTTTACTTCAAAAAAGAGAAATAATTCCATATCTAGGTAAATAACTTTGTAGTAGTAGACCTCTTGACTCGGAGAGGTAATATTTTGGTTTTCCCAACTTGTCTAAATTGATCGCGCCATTAATGAGAACCGAAAATGCTCCCGGTAATAGCAGCAAGGAATGCATACAGCTAATAGAAATCATTGTGTGCCATTTTCACTCAACGTTTCTAGGCGGATTTAGTGGGAAAAGCTTGACTTTTCATGATCAGAAGGGTATAATAAAAGAAGGATGACACTCTGTATCCTCTCAATATTCTTTAGCTATATAACATGAATGATTCTTCCCAGGCGAGGGACCCCCTTTTTGTTAATTTGCTCGATCCCGTTCATCAAACTTAATTAAGATGGGTATATAACTGTTGCACCGTGCCAGGGTGAATTAACTCTAACTGTTTGGTATTTACTAAATCCTCAGCAATGAATTAACCCAAAAACCTTGATTGTCTTGACGTGGGACAAAAATTATTCCACATGCGCATGCATGCGCCTTGGAAAATAGTTAAGCAGCGCTAATAGATATAGTAATGATGAGGGAACTATTTACATGGCGTATGTGCATGATTCGGTTCAGTAACCTTGCTATATTAAATGTTAATTCTGATGTTGGTTGGGAAGAATCATGTTACAATTACCCACCCCGCTCTTGTGGTAGGTACACTTCTCTCAAAGAGAAGTATTATTATACTTCTGCCATTATGAGTTACGAATTATACCTAGCATATAGTCTATCTCGCACCTAGGAACTGACGTTGCTACCAACCAATGAAATTGAAGTTAAAAGACGCGATCAGAATTATTAATAGGCGTGACGGGGGATTTTAAGTTCTCAAGCCCATCCCACCACAAAACCCGCATAGAGATTAACGTTGGAGGTAAGGGGTCGCAACTATTTCGGTTAGTTTTATGCATTCCAGGTAATAGTATTCTCCTTTGGCGAACAACTGACAATTCTCGAGTTTTGGACCGAAAATGAGCTTTAAGGCAATGATCATTTTACACGAGAGTCGAAAGCTCATTATAACACCGGAACAGGGGAAAATAATTTTCGGTTTACGTGTTACATCGTTTGGAATTAATATTTTCCGTCATTTTCCCCGGACTCATATTCGCTCGTATAAGGATTTTCCGTCATAATTTGAACGTAATTACTGACTAAATTACGAGGCCAGTATAGTTTGTGTCCGACTTTAAATGGATTTTTAACTATAAAGTGCATGAACTTTAGCTGCGTTTGAATTTAATTTGCTAATATTGTCAAATAGCAAACGTAAGCGTGATATTTTCAGTAATTAAAGTTTATATGCCTTAATTAGTTCATTAATAATAATTAAATCTAGCTAATTATGATTCGAGTGTGACAGAGAATTGCTAAATCTGCAACTGTAATGTGGTTTGAAACTAAGACAACATAGAATTAACGTGTTCTCATTTTGGTGGGTCATAACTATGGTTTTATAGTAGACTTAAAGAACTTCTTTAAACGTGTTATGGCATAAGTTTATAAGATTTGTTCCATAAGTATGACACTTTCTATACTTCGTAATGATAGAGACTTACAGCTCGAGATAACTAGTTCGAGGGAGAACGACGGAAGCGGGAATTGAAGTCATACACTCGGTGGTTAATTTTGCAGGACCAAGTTCCATCTAGGCCCTATTTAGTCTGAACTTACTAAGCCTTTGCCAGCGCCTCAACAGGCGTCGCTTTACCCTGAATCTATGACCTACTTCAATGACTATATGACAAGCTCCGGTTTGTAACCATTGACAAACTTATGGAACATATCTTATGAACTTATGACAAAGGCATGCTGATAGCTTATGACGACCGTAAAAAAATACCACTTGTAATCCTCGCATAACAATAAACCCATATTAAATCAAAAGAATGATTTAAAAAATGGTACTTTACCATAGTGATGATAAGACACTGTTTTTGTTGCCTGTGCTTAGAGTACATTATCCAAAGAGCTCTTGAAACGACGGAACCCAAGGCAATGTAGAAGGCTGCTGTACCTAAATTTCTGGAATCGTTCAGGTCCTTAATCAAGGGAACAGTGCCCATGGTCCAATCGCAGCACAGGAATGATGGAAACAGTAGCAACCAGAAGTTTAAGGCATAAAGGAAGTTGTAGGTCAACGAACGAGTGTGAAGCGGACTTACACTCGCAGGGTTGTCGAACCTGGATAGAAAAGATACAGAAAAAATATCGTTTAAAATTTTAAACCCTGAAGTAAAATTGGCTAATATTTATCATCTTTGGCAGTCAAGTAGAAACAAATTATACATAATGACAAAACAATATGACTACTTTGCTCTAGTTATCGTTCGATCCACGAGTTAATTTTAAATGCCATACTCAAGTAATAATTCAAGAAATGAGAGAGAGACACAGAGAGGGAGAGAGGGAGAGAGACAAGCAAAGGAAGCAATACATACCTACTAAAAACTGGCATTTTGGAACCCATCATCCAAAATCTGAAGATGATAATTATGACTACTCCGATCATTAAAATACCTATCCTAACACCACTTGATAAAAAGACTATCCTTTTCTCTTTACAATCGTTCCAAGATTTCGATTTCCAGCTCTGTAACATTGAGATGTTTAAAAATTAGCATTAAACCACCATGAAGTTTGAAGTCCAATAACACCTTGATACGAGAAAAAATTGGTTTCAATCATATCAAAGCCCTATATTATTATTAATAAGTATGGGTCTTTCTTAGGGGCCATAAATTAAAGAGATTGGTGCGCCATCTTTGTTTAAATGGTTAACCGGAACAGAATAGAAGCATAGCCTACTGTGATTTTCTAGAAAAGAGATCACAGTTGGCTATGTCTTCTCTTTGAGGAAATTTCGCCACCAGGAGACGCCTCTTTCCGAAAATTACAAACCGGAACAGAATAGAGGCATGGCCTACTATGGTTTCATTTCTTGGTCTAGTTGGATTACGACTAGAAATAGAGATCACAGTAGGCTATGGTTTCCGTTTGAGGAAATTCCGCCACCAGGAGACGCCTCTTTGCGAGAAATACAAACAGGAACAGGATAGAGGCATGACCTACTGTGATTTTATTCATTGGTCTAGTTGAATTACCCGCAGAGAAAGAGATCACAGTAGGCTATGATTTCTGTTTGAGGCAATTCCTCCACCATGAGACGCCACTTTAATATTTGTTTATTTCATAATGGATTCGTGATATCCATTGAACCCATACTTATGAAGAGTATTATCGGCTTTTGAACTTACCTTTATACAAAGAGTAAGCTCGTATATGGCACATAAAGGTAAAACCATCAGGCACTGTTCCTTGCAAAGCGTCCCGATGATAGCTAGCATTACCGGAACCCAACTCTCTACTCCCCCTAAAATGAAGTACGAAGAGTCACCGTGTAAGTCATTTATTATTGGCCTAAATGAGTCAATAGAGACTGCTGCTGGGGAATGGTGATTGATTATGACTAGAAGACTCACTCACCGGGTTCTCTCGTTCTCGTAGATCTCTCTATGTAAAATATTAAGGCACTCAAGTAACATACGGCCGACAGAAGCTCGGCTCGTCCTACAACTCCCGTAACCTAATATGAGAATGACAAGAGTTATATTTACCCAAATAAACAGCTTTTGAAATAGCAAATAATGGATTCCAAGGCGTATTAGCGTCAAAAACATGGCATGATAAAATCGTTCGAAAACTATTTGGTTGAGCAGCAATACACATAGCTAATAGGTATCATTGTGAAGTCATTTTCTCAACGTATTTAGGCGGATTTTGTGGGAAGATCTAGCTAGAATCATCATTATATATGACGAATTTTAAATGGCGAATAATCTATCTCGCTGCAAGCATACGTTGTTACCAAAAAAAAAATTAAATCATAATTATGTAGTATTCAAGCCCGCCCACAAAATCCGCATAGAAATTAACATGGGAGATATAGGGGCGCAATAATTCCATTTAGCTGTATGCATTCCTGGATTGAGGATGATAATAATTCTGAAACATTTCCAGTTTGGTACTGAGAAATTATAGAAGTTTGACTTATAGCAGACGACATTATAATTTTGACTGAACATTTTCGGTTTCAGTGTAGTTGCGAAATGTAGGAAATTTAAATTACCGTAATTTAAAAACACGGTAATTTAGTAATAAAAAATTACCAATTCAAATTATAAAATTGCATGATTTATGGAATTAAAAAAAATAAATAAAAAAAATTAACATGTGTATACACTGATGTATTGCGTTTGAGCATTTTTACAGGGGCTCATAGGAATAGCATTAGAGGCTTTCAGCCTGTAAGATGGCTTCTCCCAAAAAATCGAAAAATCGATAAACACGAAATAAACTAATAAATGAATATATTATTTTAAAAGTCACCATAAATTAATAATAATTAATAAGTAACTAACAATTTAGTATAAGGGTTTATTTAGCTTATTTAAGTGTAGAAAACTTACAGCTTCTGTGTGTATTGGATGAACAGCAAAGAGCAGTGACGCTATCAGACTCACTCGTTTTGGAAGAAATATTATACAAAGTCTGAAAAAGAATTGTGACAAATTTGATGTTTGAAGTTTGTATTAACGGCAAAGTTGCGTACCTATAGAAAAGAACGCTGACAAGACTATGTAGTAAAACATTGACCAAATGATATCCAAAGGGATCCAGGCCATGTAATGCAAAGTTCAAGCGAAATGAAAGCGCACACAAGGGTCTATAAGACTTGTGACTTTCTTCCTATTGAATAGCCAAAAATAGAACAAAAAATTATTCTGAAGATTCAAAGTTGTGTAAGGATTTTAATGTTAAACTAGCATCATTGTCCCAAGGAGGAATTGAACCCACGACCTTCGCGACATGACCTCTAACCAACTGAGCTAATGAGCCACACTCTTCAACTGTTGGCCAAGGTTTCAAATATAGAACAAACGGAATCATAACTACAACAATTTCAAGGTGGTACTGATGGCCCATGGGGGATCGAACCCACGACCTACGCATAATTAGCACGACGCTCTGACCAACAGAGACAATGGGCCACTTTCTTCAACCGCTTTCAACGATTTCAAACATAATGAAACAGAATCCTATCGACCTATGAAGGGATCGAACCCACGATCTTCACGTTATTGGAAAGACGCTCTAACCAACAGAGCCAATAGCCCACAGTATTCAAAATAAGCATAAATAACAAACTTTACTGACCCTATGAATTGGTGTTCCCCAAAAATCATTGAGAAATAGATTGGAAACTGGCGACCTCGGTCGAATATCTTTATTTTCTTTAACAGCGGCGACGTCATCAAAGACCAATCCGCAACTGAGTGAGTTGTAATAACATAATATGGCCGAAGTTGCTACGGACGCCGAATGTAGAGCCGTAAGCGATGGTAATCGTAATTTCGGTTTCGTTGTTTGAACTTCTGCCCATGCGCCAGAACCACCCTCGTTCGTACGCATTCCGAGCTGCATCCTTGCCTAAATGATCTGTTTTACGATTGGCATGACCTATTGTTAAAAGAAAATAAATCATGGACTAAATTAGACAGCTGATGGTTTTTTAGTTTTGCGCTCTTTATAGCAGGTAAAATTATTGGTCCGACACTTGCTGGAAGGCTGACTGGTACTATCACCAAAAATTAAGCTACGTATCCCGTTACTCATAAATATTCTTACTCTTAGTTCAAAGTATTATTAAACCATCGCTAAGAATTCTTATTAATATTCTCCTTTTAAAAGTCAGGGTAATAAAAAAGTTTAGTATTTGAAAACTCTGTGTTCTTAAGAAGGAACATTGATAGGGCGGTATGTGGACAACAAAGACATAAATTAAGGCATGGCTTCAAGCAAAAGGACCTGTGCAGGACTGGTAACGTTGAAACACTTTCTATTTCACATCGTTGTAGTCCACATATATCAAGCAGACCATTTTCCACTCTCGGTTAAGTAAAAGTTGTATTATTTTGATGAAATTTATTTCAAAGTATTCTAAGAATCAATGTGAAAGACCTTTATTAAACGCAACCGCAGATGAAGTTGTAAACTAATTAATTTAATTGTTCACTTACGAACTTATTTATTTCAACAAAGTTTCGTAGCCTTTAATGTTTCTGGTTTTCAAATTGCATTCATAAATTTTTCTAATGATCATGCACTCTGTCCATTAATAACTGTTGTATACTAACACAACAAAACCCGGGAAAATGAATAGACCATTTCGGAAATTACATACAGAGAAACCAAATACACAAGGGCAAGGCCGCCATTGGGGTACCTCTTGCCTAGAATCACCGCTTGAGGCAGCGCGAGCTGGCTAGCCTCTGGCTCCATCTGGCGTTGCGCCTTGGCAAGAAGGAAAATATCCTAATGGTAGTCTAGCCTCTGTGTGTTGGTTTCTCTGTATGTAATTCCCGAAAAGGTCTATAGAAAGTCAAACTAAACCGTCGTTATTTTGTCTCGTGTCCTGTGGTGGTCCTAACCCGACCTTTATTGTGTATTTTGTTTCACTAAAAGATTGTTTCTCAAAGTTTGCTCCGGTAATGGATATAGAAGTAATTAAGAGTCTAAACTCTGCCCTATAATGGAGAGCGGGAAAAAACGTACGTGGTAGGTTTTCTAAACATTTTATGGCACCAAACAGAACGTTCTCTAGGCTTTCGGATCTAATAAGTACCGTTGGGTTTAAATAAGCTAAGCACAACAAAACTTGAAGCTATTAAATAAAGAGAAGAAAAAACCTTAGTAATGATTGTTTATATTCAGTTCTAGTGCAAATGTACAGTTCCGAAGCGAAAATTATGTGGAATAATACATTAAAGAATTAGACGCGGAAAGTTGGTATTGGTTAGAACACGAGTTGGCCTACATACAGTTAATTGAAATTATTGTGAAGTCATTTTCTTAACGTATCTAGGCGAATATTGTGGAAAGATCCATAGACTAATCATTTTGTATGACGAGTTTTACCTCGCCAACCATCTATCTCACTGCGTGTTGACCTTGGATTGCTACCAAACAATTAAATTACGTTAGAAAGACGTAAGAATTATTAGGCGTGACGTATATTTCTCAAGCCCGGCCCACAAAACCCGCATTGAAATGAACATGAGCACAATGATTCCTAGCAGCTGTATATATTCCTATCTAGAACAATTCCAATGACAAGGGTCATATTGTCCTGTGTTGAAGTAAAGGCTCAGTCATATATAATTGCCAGCATTTTGCAGAGAAATGTTTTTGCAACCAATATTTTGGTTTAAAATTGTTATTTGCACAATTCGAAATAGGAATTGCTAAAATTTGTCACAAACTAGCCTGTTGTTATAAAAGGGGTTTATGTTTTTGTAAACGTCGAAAAGATGCGTTCAGCTGCACGTACCGAAAAGACAGGTTATATAATCGGTTTATCTCGCTGAACGCAGTCAGCAAAGTTTTAAGAGAAAATCCGTTTTAAACTTTGAAGCTTTAAGTTACCATAATCCCTGATTATAATGCATTTTTAATTACGGTTTTTTTTGTGGTTTTCGTTGTATAATCCATATATTTTTATTTTATACATATTACTACTTGTGGATTTGAATTCAACAAAGTTCATACCTGTACATATACTGATATTTACAAACACACGTGTTTTAGTAAATGCGAGTTTCATACCAGTACATTGCGGAAAGCGCTTACAAATCGGGCCACGAGAAAATAACACATTTTTAGTCAGAAGGCTTTTGAACTGAATCTCACTGCATATAAAACTAAACATCAAAAAACACGGTCGGTTAAGGCAAACTATTTAGGTTTCTTTTAAAAGATATATTATTAAATTAATTCAAAAAAGTGAACCGTTTATTAATAATTTTTAGCTTGAAATTTTCCACTGTCGTGCATGGTAATGGGAAAACACCGGTTTAGTTATGATCAGGTTGTTCGTCGAAAAAGAGATTTGCAAATGGCTATTTTCTTTATATTTATAATATTCATTTTAATAATAGCCGTCTTAATACTCAACATTCGTAAGTTTGAAAAATATTCATGTCATTATTCTATTATTGGGGGAACTTATATGTTTATGAAAGGTATATCAGAAATTATGGGATAGTGTTCTTTAGATGATTGAGTATTTTACCAATGACCCCTTAAATTATAAGAAATTGAACAGTCAATGATTTCTAATTTAATTAAGGGGTCATCCGTAAAACACTCAAATCCTAACTCAAAAACAGTGACACGAACGGCAAAATGTCATAGAACAAAGAAAACTGCCCCAAATTGATAACAGACCTATCAGAAATACCCTGTATAATTTCCCGAAATTTGTTTGTTTGTTCTTTATGCACGGTCACACCAATCTATACATAGTTTACAGACTAGGAGTATTCACACAATTTACACAAGGAGGTCTAACTTTAGACTCAGTGACTCACCCAATGAGTCAGGCCTCTTTGTGTAACACCTGAAGCCTAGCCTCCATGTGTAAATAATATGAATCCTCATAGTCTGTAAACTGTGTATAATTATCTCCAAGAACCCAAAATTATCAAACGCTCAGATCAATGCCTCAAAAAAGAATTACGTAATATTAAATAGAGCATTGATTGATAAACCAATGAATCTAGAGAAAAAGCGAGACACTGGGCACAATGGCACCTACATCCATTCCATTTCCTCATTTTATTTATATTAATATTAGCCTTTGCTAATTGCATGTTTTATCATAACATAACACAGACCTGAAAGGACTAACTACCAATGAAGAAGCGGAAAACATATCTCACCATAACCAGCCCGAAGTGAAAATAAAAATAATACATAAAACAGATTTCGAAATTCCTCGTACAATATACGCCATAGAAACATCGAACAAAACGTATTTAAACTACAGACAAGCGTGCTCCTTAGAATCGGCTGCTAAATCGAATCCAGATATGAACATTGTCCTTCTGATGGCAACCACCGATAGCAAAACATTCGAACATCGCGTTACCCGAAAGCTATTAGAGAAATTCAACAACATTGAAATTGAGGTTTTCAACGTAGATGAAGAATTTCGAGGCACTAAAATGGAAAGTTGGTATAAAAGTGAAGAAAGGAACGAAAGCAAATACAAAGTGGAACATTTATCGCAAGCTCTTCGTTACTTAATCATCTATAAGAGAGGTGGCATTTACATGGATTTGGATACGTTTATTTTAAAGTAATTTGAAGTGAATTTTTCTTTACGTAAATCACATGAATTAATCGTTTCCTCAAAGGGATATTTAACTTTTTAAATGTATACCATTGTTTAAAATCAGTACTATAATAAGTTCATAAGATATGTTTCATAAGTTTGTCACTGGTTACAAACTGGAGCTTGTCATGAAGTGATTGAAGTAGGTCATAGATTCAGGGTAAAGCGAAGACGCCTGGTGAGACGCTGTCAAAGGCTTAGTAAGTTCAGACTAAATAGGACCTAGATGGAACTTGGTCCTGCAAAATTAACCACCACCGAGTCTAGGACTTCAATTCTCGCTTCCGTCGTTCTTGAACTAGCTCGAGCTCTAAGTCTCTAGCATTACGAAGTATTGGTAGTGTAATACTTATGGAACATATCTTATATACTTATTACAATCATTTTTGGAAAGACCTGTATCTTTTAAACTTATGATAACATCACTTAACACAGATCCTTGGACCAATTAGGTGACTTCATGTGTACTGGTAGCGCATACGGAACGGAAAGCAGTTTGTTCGGATTCTTAGATCCACTACACCCAATTTTAAACCTAACAATCGAAAGATTTGAAGAAAGCTACGATCCTATATCTTATAACGGTGTTGGACCACCATATTTCGTCAATATGGCTCTAATTCATTGCCTTAACCAAGAAATAGACTCGGAAGATTTCAGACACTATATACCATTCGTAAGTTCAAGTAATAACACGTGTGGTCTTGAGGTAGTGCAGTTAAAGGAAAGAACCATAGACTCTCAACTGGCATTTGTACCCGATGAAGACGCGATAAAGTCATTGATGACTGATATGTCAATAGTTTTTCATATGACAAATCATTTAACATCTGGAATACCTGTCCGAAAAACTGACGAAATTGCTTATGTCAAATTGATGAAGGAATACTGCCCCGAAATATTTTCACTCATTTCCGATTCTGAGGTTTTTTAAATTATTAAATTGCTTTCTGTTACAAGTCTTTGTGAATCGTTCTTTAGCAACTTACATAGCAAGAGACATTACAATAACCATAAGTTTATAAGATATGTTCTCTAAGTATGACACTTAATATACTTCGTATTGTTAGAGACTTACAGCTCGAGCAAGTTCAAGAACGACGGAAGCGAGAATTGAAGTCCTACATTTGGTGGTGAATTTTGCAGGACTTCCATCTAGGTCCTATTTGGTCTGTACTAAGCCCTTGACAGCGCCTCACCAGGCGTCGCTTTACCCTGAATCTATGACCAACTTCAATCACTTCAAAATTACAAAATCCAGTTTGTAACCAGTGACAAACTTATGGAACATATCTTATGAACTCGTAATAGAAGTAAAAAATCAATGAGGTGTGAAAGGTACAAAAACTGTTTTATCAATCTAATTTCCGCAGTCTTTGCTTATACAAAATCGGTCACTTGTTCTCAATGGGGAACTGTCGTATAATAAGGTTGCGGAGTACATTGCTGACATCTATTGTCAGCTGGGTGCTTTTTCAATCATGGAAGTGATTTCCTCCTCAGTCAAAAGTGATTTTCTCTTCTTTTCGTTCATATAACAAAACCCATATTCCAACTTTATGCGAATAATGAGAAATGCGTTTCATCACTTGCGTTATCTTCACTATCGTAATCTCCAAACAGGGTGTTTCTGATACGTCTCCCGTAAGTTGATGTGCTTGTTCTTTGGGTCAAACCCAGTTGAAGTCCGCATTGCTAGAGACTTACAGTTCGAGCTAGTTCGAGAACGACGGAAGCGAGAATTGAAGTCCTACATTCAATGGTTAATTTTGCAGGACCATATTCCATCTAGGTCCTATTTAGTCTGAACTTACTAAGCCCAAATTTGACAGCAGCGCCTCACCAGGCGTATGTCGCTTTACCCTGAATCTATGACCTACCTCATTCACTTCAAAATTACAAGCTCCAGTTTATAACCAGTGACAAACTTATCATCATGGAACGTATCTAATAAACTTTTAGAACACACCTTTTAATTCATTACAGACTTATCAGAAACACCCTGTGTATCCTGTTTACCACGTTGTCATTCGATTTTCCAATCTCATTTCTCGCGAGCAATTAGGCTCTCCAGGGTTTTGGGATAACAGTAAGCAAAAAGAAAATATCCCGTCGATATGAAAGATATTGTATTCCGTAACACCGAAGGAACACCCTAGTAATAAAGATACAAGTCAAGAAAGACTGAAGGAGATACTCTCCGAGGTGCGAGGTATAGACGAGCAAAATGAGATTCGTGATTCATTGTCGGAAGTTTTGGGCATCTTCACTTTTATTTCTCTTTTTCTATATTTTTCGTCGCTTTGTATAGCGTGATTTGCAGTCTTGGGTTGATCTCCAATGAGTCGCGTTTCTTGCTGTAAAGCGATACTTAAACGCACCAATCATCACGTAACATGTTTTTCTTTTTATAACCAAAACCACATGATGGTACTTTCGTCTTACGCTTCATTTCCGCTACCACGTCATAGTTGAATAATCTAAGCAGACAGTTTTCTATAAGTCATAGTTGGATAGGCTAAGCTGACGGCCTTCTACGTCATAGTTGAATAATCTAAGCAGACAGTTTTCTATAAGTCATAGTTGGATAGGCTAAGCTGACGGCCTTCTACGTCATAGTTGAATAAGCTAAGCAGACGACCTACTACGTCATAGTTGGATAAGCTAAGCTGACGGCCTTCTACGTCATAGTTGAATAAGCTAACCAGACGACCTACTACGTCATAGTTGGATAAGCTAAGCTGACGGCCTTCTACGTCATAGTTGAATAAGCTAACCAGACGACCTACTACGTCATAGTTGGATAAGCTAAGCTGACGGTCTTCTACGTCATAGTTGAATAAGCTAAGCAGACGACCTACTACGTCATAGTTACGAAAGCTAAGCAGAGGCCAATTCTGATTTAAAGAGTGATCCTTATAATACAGATCGGTTCCGAACTGAATTCGGGCTAATGAACGACATGAATGCAAGGGAAAGATGATCTTGATTTACCAATGGAACACTCTTAACTTTTCAGAGCAGTCCGAGAGCCCTCGAAGCAGTCCAATGGAATTCCCTGTTAGCAATTGCATTTTACAATCAATTCCGGGTTCAAATTTTCCAAAGGAGAACGGTTGAAAGATTTGATAATACTCGTTAACACTTTAAGTAACCCATAAAAATTGGAATGCCGCGCCATTTCAAGGTTGATATCTGGCAGTATATGGCGTTAGAGACCGGAAGCCAACTTCTTTTTCCGATTCTGAGTATTCTTCTTTATGATCTCCATTGGGAAAAGGCGATCAGTCACGGCTTTTGTTGTTGGCAGCTCCCTACATGTATGATGACGACGGTACCTTCATGATGCCTTCGGTACACAGGGCTCATGAAGAACGTCTCTGCAATCCATTTTACGTGACTCGCTATGGAGCTCTTATACGCGAAAGCCAGCGTAACCGGCGTCAAAATGAAGACTGCCCTTTCCTCTTTTAGACGTACGATGTTTTCTATACCTAAGACAGTTAAACAACCAGAATAGAATCATAACTAAATTCAAGGAAGTCTTTCAAATGTTCTGCCTTCATGGATGGTTTTGTCCGTGTGTATGAAACTCACGAGTTACTGGCATGCCTATTGTCGGAAACTTGCTACGGAGCACGATGTGACAGATACAATATGTCAGCCATGCTATTAACGTATGCCGAAACATATGGAAATGCCTGTCACAAACGCAATTTTTTCTTAATATCTAACTAAAGCGGCTCAACTGAAACGTTGCAAGCTTGTTCATTAGCTCTAATACCAAAGCTGTGCAGATTTTAGTTTCAAATGGATACCATTTTAGAAAATGGCTTCCGAAAGGTAGTTTCGCCTTTCATTATATGCATACAGAAGAAATGTTGTTGTTTGGTGTAAATACAACCTAAGAAGATCAAGAGTTTAGGACTAGTAGATTCGTAGTCCGAGTACTAAAAAGTACGCTTAGTAGACCATGAAATTAATTGCATGCATGGAAATCAACGCACATGGGCAGGCTGCAATCTTAGGTTACTTCCCTGGTGCCAAGAGGCAATGCCAGACGGAGTTAACCAGAGTTCACTACACGCTGTGAGGTAGGCTAGCCAACTCACACTGCCTCTAGCGGTGCATCTTCACAAGAGGGAAATTAACCCAAGAAGGAAGCCTCCCCCGTCCCTGGTGTGTTTGCATCTCCCCATGTAGCAATTAATGAAGAAGCAGTTTGGAACCAATTGGATTCTAGTCCCAGTACTAAACAGCCAAGCTATCGTTTCCCCTGCTGACTGTAGAGTACAGAACACGACTCTTCTTCCTCGTCGGTTATTGATGGATAGTGGAAAAGATGACCGTGTTATGATTTACTATACTTGGGGAGAACCGTAGAAAGTTTTTTGAGGAATTCCTTTGCGCGCCTTAAACTCGTTTCTCGCTGGGTGAATGGAGATTTTTTTTTTATTTTCTTCTCTCCTTGTGCCCGGATATACTGTTGTTCGTTTAGTTTTTCGTTTCGAGATTCCCTTCCCACAATGCCTTTCACTCCTCTATTCTTTTATCTATTAAATATAGAAAAACGGATATAGATGTGCTTGGCTCTATATACCTTCAAAATCAAAATAATGGAATTTTTCGCCCCGTCGAATAAGAGTCTTCCAGCGTTCACGTTCTCTAGGGGTATATACAGCAGCGCAAATTGAAAATTCACTTACGGTTCAGAAGGCGCGAGCTACGTACGACGTTGGTAGGCCTATATTTTGCTGTTTGGAAAATTTTAACCGAATATATATACCTTTTTTTCACAGACATGTCTCTGATTGTAGTATATTCAATTTTGTCTACGGTTTTTTATTCACCAGGTGTTGTTTTATCCGTGATATCATCTGTAAGGTATTTCTGCTGCAGGGTTGTTTATTGTAACGTTTCTGATATGCTCATAGCGGGTGTTCCTTTGAACTGGAGGTAGATATGGGTTTCGTCATAAAACTCGAGGAAGGTATGGCTTTCGGCATAAAACTCGAGAAACTTATGGGTTTCGGCATAAAACTCGAGAAACTTATGGGTTTCGGCATAAAACTCGAGAAACTTATGGGTTTCGTCATGAAGCTCGAGGTAGGTATGGGTTTCGTCATAAAACTCGAGGTAGGTATGGGTTTCGTCATAAAACTCGAGGTAGGTATGGGTTTCGTCATAAAACTCGAGGTAGGTATGGGTTTCGTCATAAAACTCGAGGTAGGTATGGGTTTCGTCATAAAACTCGAGGTAGGTATGGGTTTCGTCATGAAACTCGAGGTAGGTATGGGTTTCGTCATGAAACTCGAGGAAGGTATGGGTTTCGTCATAAAACCCGAGGAAGGTATGGGTTTCGTCATAAAACTCAAGGAAGGTATGGGTTTCGTCATAGAACTCTCAGTAAGTATGGGTTTCATCATATAACTCTCAGTAAGTATGGGTTTCATCAACACTTACTGCGAATTTTCATTCACGTGTCGCAATTAGAGATAGAGATCACAGTAGGTTATCATGGTTTATGTTTCAGTCAAATCCGCCACCAGGAGACGCACCTACTGCAAGAAAGCCACCACTGCATGCAGGTCCCTCCTGTACTATTTTATAGATAGTGTTCAGACAAGTGTTGCCATGCAGTCATTTGTGAGTGCATTTCAAAGCTTGCAGTTCTGTTCGAATAAGATCATTCAGTTCACAAATTATTGGCAACCCTGTTAAAGTTAAGAAAAGGGGAGGAAATTTCCCTAGCCCTTTAGTGCACACAACCAATAAGGAAGGCATGAATGAACCCAAAATCATTCCAAATCTAAGACAGGCCAACAATCCGGTTCATCTCTAAATGGAAATTACCCCAGTTGCATTGCATAAAACATCCGAGATAAGAATAAATCATTTATTCACACTGAATCTGTCACAAAAACCACAAACAATTCCGCAGTCCTGACTCGTCTGATGGACAGAAACAAGAACCAAGTGACAGTTGGATGTGTTCCCAAAAAAACACCCGCATACTAAAAATCAACAAAATAAAAAAAGCAAACCCAAAGTGCGAATGGATTTCTTTTACCAAAAACTAAACGAAAACAAAACACATATGGGACGGGCGTATAAGTGAATAACGGACGAATGTCACAAAACTTTCCATTTAGTCTTTATAAACATAGCTGGATGGTTTAAAAACCTTAGAGGAAAATTGAGAAAAATAAAAAAGTTAAGGGGGATCAGATCGGCCAAAGCAGTTTGTCGCCTACAAGCTTTTAGGATGTCACTGTTAAAACGGAAATCAATCTTTTGCGCTAAAAGCCCTTTTGGTATGTAGCCAAACGAGGATTTCATGACATTGTTTTCTTTTTATTCTTGACTCTTTTTCCCTAAATTCTTTTCTAAGTATCACGGAAGAAAAGCGAATCTGCCTTTATTCTGAAGAAAAACCTTTTAAGAAGGAGTCGTGTAGCGTCGCCGCGCGAGCCCAGCTACTACACGGACGGAACGGAACTTAGCCAAACCTCTTTCTTCATTTCTTTAAAGGGGTCGTCACGTGGAAATCAAATTCACAAAACTGAATTAGAGCTATAAATAAGACAAATGACATCAAAAACTTCCCAGAAGTACACAGTTTAAGCTGCCAGTCTGTTAGTAACCCAGTTTGCGGGGATAGACAGTAACATGGTCCTCCCCCTTTTCTGTGTGATAGTTTACGGATGGTTAGGGTTAGGTTAGCTTAGGTTTAGGTTACGTTAGGTTAGCTTAGGTTAACTTGGGTTTACGTTTGGTTAGGGTTAGGGTTAGGGTTAGGTTAGGTTAGGTTTAGGTTAAGTTAGGGTTAGGCTAGCTTAGGTTTACGTTTGGTTTGGGTTAGGCTAGCTTAGGTTTACGTTTGCTTTGGGTTAGGCTAGCTTAGGTTTACGTTTGGTTTGGGTTAGGTTAGCTTGGGTTAAGGTTAGAGTTGGGTTAGCTTAGGTTAGGGTTAGGTTAGCTTAGGTTTAGGTTCAGTTAGCTTTGGTTGAGGTTAGGTTAGTTTAGCTTAGGTTTAGGTTCAGTTAGCTTTGGTTGAGGTTAGGTTAGTTTAGCTTAGGTTAAGGTTAGGTAAGGCAAGGTTAAGTTGGGGTTAGGTTAGGTATAATGCTAAGTTGGGGTTTGATTTATGATAGGGTTTAGATTAAGGTAGCGTTAGACTTAGGTTGGTTTTAATGGGGAGGGGATCTTCTAGTCCACTCTGTTAGCTTTTTTCTTTTGTGAGTCTTGTCCTTTAAAATCGCAAAATAACGATCCTTTTGTCTTTGATGCCATGGACAGTAGCGGAAACGAAGGGTTACTTAAGCCTTTGTACCCTTCTTTTGTTTTGTAAAAATATCCGGAGTATGATATATTTTAACAGGCACTTTCGATTTGGTTGTTCCAATTCGAAACCGATAAAGTGCTTCTGTAATACTGCATCATTTGTATTCGATTCAAGTTCGACTTCTTTCAACGTTCAAAAGTGTTCTCTTCCAATTTTTATCAAGACTGGCGAAGAAGTCGATATTGCAATTTCGTAGAAATAACTTGTTTACGATAGCCCTTAGGACAAATTTTCATAGAACATTTTCGACTCAAAATGGCCCACAGAATCCACTGTACTTTGATCCTGCCTCTATTTATTGGGTTACCCTGTATAATCGAGTTCTTTCCCCATGAACGACCGTATTCACTAATAATAGATAAGTTCTTATCAAAGTTATGTTGAATCTTCTTCCAAAGGTTAAAAACAAAGAACCTCTAGCTTTTTATTACCACCATTCTTTTGCGTTTTATCTGGAATAGCCAGCCATGAAGTTACCGGATATTATTCTTTGTAAGCGTCACCCGTTTTATGATGTAATAACACAGCTATTGTAATCAAGGATACAGTATTAGGTCTAGGAAAGCTTCTAGAAAGAGTATTTCCTAAAATTCAGCTTTTTTGTTTCTCAATTTTGTTAGCAACAACTTTCCCAGCTGTTCTTGAAACAGCTAGCGACCAAGCTGCCGTCGTTAAATTCAACCGTAGATGTTACGGACGGAGCTCGAGCTCCGACGAAGTAAAAGATACGTTCGCACTTAACTACCAAAGGAGAATGTTTCGTAATGGTACATTTTGGTCCCAATAACAGATACAATCGCTTTGTTCAAATCGGACTAACTGTATTCGATGGGTAATTCCAATTAATGTTAGTTAAAATCAGGTCCAATGTAATCTAAATCAAAAATTAACTGCTACTAAGTGTTGTGACAGATCAGAGCAAGGTCAATTTGAAATCCCGCTGACAAATTAAATTTAAATTTTATCAAGAGAGATAGTTAATTGGAGGAACTTTCTAAGTAGGCTTTAAACTTGTTGTGCTTAAAATTAATTTATTCATATTATTAAATTAATTAATCTCGTCTAAATGTCGGGAAACTTGATTAAAATCATATTGAATATGAAATAATTCAAAGATTATCTCTGTCAGTGTGAACTTAACTTGTTAAACCGGAGATGGTTGAAGGGGAGAGGTAAAAATCGATGCAACGATATATGGATAGACATTGCGCGAGCCAGAGCTAGGCTAGTACCGTGCACCGCACCACACCGCCATTCGCAAACAACCCCGATAGCAATCTGACATAATTTTCTTCCGCCCTCATATTCTACTTCCTCCTCTCCTCCATCTCTATTTCCGATTTCCTTCAACCAGCCTCTTGTTCCTCGACCTCTTTCGCTGGCGGGCCTCCTTACAGGCCTCAACGGTTACTAGAATACATATGGTTGCCCAAAAATACGACAAAAAAGCGTGCAGTTTGGTAATCATGCAGTCTACTAAATGACTCGAAATCGTCTTCGTCTCAATGATAATTGACCTAAATTTCGCCTGACTGCACTGAACTTTTGTGAACTAATCCATTATGACTAAGAAACTGAAGAGGATACCGCCATATGTAATTAGAACGCCTTTATGTTGACTGACATTTCACATGGCCGTAGCCTAAACAGAACAGGTCCCTGAAAAGCATAATCCAATCCCAACTTTGATGTTTTTCGAACTTCTAAGTAATTTCAGATATGTCAGTTTCAACATTAACATTTGACCATTTGTATCTTTAAGATGTCCCAGCCCCAAGTTAATTAGTCCGCTCATAGATACGAAAGCAAATTTTAGTAGGAAACTGGTAAGACCAAGAAGCCATACGGTTTTGTGAGCTAACACGTATTCTACTGGATTGTTAAAAGCTCCACATCTATAACGTAGCCTCTGTACCCCATCTACGTCACGGCAAACGAAGCCCATCCCCCAAGCATCCTCAGTACCGTTTTGGTAGGGCCCTACAGTACGTAAAGGTTGACAATGCCACCTGCGTCTTAAAAATAGAAGCTAATTGGTGAGAAATAGCTTCAATTTTAAATTGCGCTAGGCGGCAGCCTTTAACAATCCCCTACCAAGGGTAGGAACGTGCGCAAGGTACTATGGGAGACTTTCATTGCCATACATGGCCACTAACATTTCTACTTCTCACCTCTCTCTCTCGCAAGTATATGAACATTCTCAGATAGTTCGATGGACCATTGTTATTGTAACATTGGATGACTTTCATTCACGAGTTCTTGGAATTCAGACACCAAAAAACACTCGCTTATCACTACTAAAACCATCTGAATTCCAATAACCCTGTCATGGTTGGTCCATCTAGCCAACCTCGTACGTAGCATCGCCTTTGCCTACTTCGATCTACATGCCTGGTTGCTCCAATTCCCTCAAGTCATATATTATTTTCGAATCTTTGCGTTCTACCCGCCTTCCTCAATCCTCACTCACTGTGGCCTGTACCCCTTCCGCCCAACGCAACCTACGACCACCGCCACCGTACCGCTTTTCCTAAAAGTACGGACAAGTAGAGGGTCTTGTTAAAAGTCGATGCTCACTGTATGTTTCCGAAACTTTAATAAGTTGTTCATACCATCGGCGGGTGGTGAATAGATGGGATTCGTCAGGGCGAATCCCATCTAGAGATTTTAGTTCAACGTACTTTGCCCTTTACTGCATGGGTCTCCATTTATAGAGGGAATGGAAACTTTGTGGTTAAAGCATTATTCAAATTTTAAAGTAGAAATGCAATAAGAACAGTTTAAGGTCTAAATGCCCGTTCAGAGGGCAGAAGATCTCTGGATGGCCTTAAACAAATTATTTTGCTATTAACATATTTCTTAAGTGCTGCGTTGCGCTGCTACTTTAAGTTGGACGTATCCGACCCCTCGGCTTATATTCACTGTTGTCCTGTACCACCTTCTATTGCCCAATATTATACCAGATTTTATTATTCAACCTCAGTTTATGAATACTACTTTAGTCTCTATGGGGTTTTAAGCTGTTTATTAATCCGCTTAGATATTGTTATATTGTAAGGTTAGCTTGAATTAAATCGCTTTTACGCCCTTTGGCCTTTGTTTGGAATTTTTAATGCTTGATTTATATTCAAACATGGAAAGGGTAGGTATTAAAGCAGTTAAACTTAATTCCAAGACAAGGCTAAAGCCATGTTCACACATAAAAAGCGATTCAAAACGCTTCCAAGAGATTGTGTGAACAAACCGGATACTCGCGTAACTAATTACAAACACGGTTTCATGAAGTTGCCACGTGAAGTTCGTGAACCAACTGAAAACGAGTCTGGTTCTGGTAGATCAGGATTTATTTCTTTCAGGGATATTTCACCGGGGATGAGACAGGTCTTAACGGTATTTTCTCGTAACAGACAGCACAAACGCAAGCATAAACAGACAGCACTATTAGAAATTTAGAAGCGTCTTTCTTAAAGCGTGACGTGAGTCACGTGACCCACGACTGTTGAAATATATTCGAACTGGTAGTTTCAAAACTATTTGGAGAAACCAATTCTTAATCGAATCCCTTGTAAGTGTGAACCTAGCTTTATTAAACTATCTATATTAATAAATAAAGATGCGAATCCGAAAATAGAATCTAATTAGCATTATCCAACTTAGTTCAAGCTTAAATAATAATAGTCCTTATACGGTCTACGGCTTGTTGGAATTTTATTATATTAATTTTGGTGTCTATTTTAATTTCTGATTATAACGATTGGCATAGCGAAGTTTTTTTCTTACCTTAAGAAAACACGGGATTTACTTTTCTTGTAACAGCATCTTGCTTGACGTATTGACTCATAGTCAAAACGTTGCAGTGAAATTAACCCTACATTAATTAATTAACACTCATAAATAACCAATTTAACATCTTTATCACGATATGAACAACATAAAGAGGATCCAATATCAGCACCGACATTTTCAGTTTAAACTGTTTTAAAACGGACCTTTTATGAGTCATTTCTTTCGACCTTTGTACTACAAGTGTAGGGGAATACATCTCATTTATTTACCTCCCCCCCGAACCTAGCTTTAGATATTGCTGTGTAATTTCGAGTTGCTTGCTAGTGTCGGTAGAGAGGGGAGTAGACTGTGTATCCCTCCCTCTAGGCGCGCTTTTGTACGCGCTTGGTAGGGGGGATGACACTGATCTAAGAGATAGAATGGTATGACGTTTGCATACGTAGAACTGACATTATAGTGTAGCGGCGTTTTTAGCGCAAAAAACTTCAGTTTTTTCTTCTCGTATAGAATAAGGACGTTTTTTTGATCTATTTTTTTGGTTTTATTTATTTATTTAGCAGTGTACAAGTAGGGAAATAACTTTGGTTATGTCGGTTTAGGCTTGAAGTGTATTTAATCCGAATAAGCAGGGAATGAAATGACGTTTACTTGGGAGGTGACGGAAGCAGTGGTGCGTTCAAGTCACCTCCGGTGGACACTGGGTAGTCGGCGCCTGGGGTATTAGTACCGACATGTGTCGTATTTCCTCAAACTTTTTCACCCAGAAGCTTGTCCCGACTCCCCGACCAGTTGTGCATGTTAAAACTTACACAATAACAGTGTGGGAAATAGCACACTTCCTCTGGTCCAAACAAGTTTATCAATTGCTTGGACTAGTTTTTTTTAATTCAAGAAGTGGGGGTTACTGGTCCTAGGGACCAGTTTATTAATCGTAAAACTATAGGAGAACAAAGGCTGGGACCTTTCCGGAGACCAGTTTATTATTTCGGACGCTAGAGGGTCACTGGTTCCCAGACTGCACAGGAAGTCTCTTTTTTAGACTGTCTGCTAGTAAGTTCCTTAGTGCTGTCTGCTAAGATACGTAACGCCTAAACTTAGACGAATTTAAGAACATACTGTACCAACAATGAACTGAATGAGAATATTCGATTAAACACCAACAGTATCTGTTCTTTAACTGCAATAAAAGTGAAGACTACTCGAGACGCCTAAGCCTTTGCAAGGGAAACTTCAACCTCTACCCTACTGTCTTCAGCATGGAGGTGGCCTTCAGACTTTCTGCCTTCTAGACATCGCTAAAAAAATCAGCCTCATCGCGAAGAAAAACCGTGAGTTTTTTTTTAAATATTTCCAAAATTAATATCTTCCTAGCTGAGAAGCCTTATTGCTTTAACAGCTGTGTTTAACGTACCAGTTATAGGAATACGTTTAAAAATGTTATTTTAATATCGTAATATATTATGGCATGGAACACAGTATGTGTATTAGGCTTATATTAACCAAGGCTTACGAGCGTAATTTAATAAGGTAATTTCCCGTCGTTTATGGTCGAAAAATTACGTGTTTGGTACGGATTAATGGCCATTTTATTAAAATAATTTGACGTCAACAGACATTATTTGAGGGATTACGAACTGATTTAGTTAGTTGGGTTGAAGATACTCAGACCTTTTCACGAATTAATAAACACAGAGGGAGACGCGATTTGAATAAGGCTGTTAGTCCTTTAAAAGACGGGGTAATTTTAGTCTAAGCCTTAATGACAGCAGAGATTATAATTGGATGTCTGCACAAACTCGCCTATTTAGATAAGATTACCCCATACATATTAAGCCTTATCAGAAGTATATAATACTTCTCTTCGAGAGAAGTGTACCTACCACAAAGTGGGGTAATCTTCCCAACATCATATTACATTTGGAGTGCACAAGGTTACTAAACCGAATCACATACGCCATGAAAATAGTTCCCCTCATCATTACTATATCTATTAGCGCTGCTTAACTATTTGCCAAGACGCATGCATGCGCTTGAGGATTAATTTTTGTCCCACGTCAAGACAATCAAGTTTTGTTGGTTAATTTATTGCTGATGATTTAGTAAATACCAAACAGTTATAGTTAATTCACCCTAGCACGGTGCGATGGTTAAATACCCATCTGAAGTTTGATGGGCAAGTCGAGCAAACAAAAAGGGTGCATGAGCCTGGGAAGAATTATATTACATAACTGAAGTATTAAGAGTATGCAGAGTGTCACGCTTCTTCAATTATCCCCTTCTGCTCTTATCATATCTCTAAGCCCGTTATACCAAAGCAAGCAGTAGTCCTAAGCCGATGAATTTTAGGGTTAGGTGGACGCTATCTCCCTTCACTACTAAAGTTATAGATGCATTTTCAACGCACAAGGAAGGGTTCGTAAATCTAATCATATGTAAAAGTTAAACAAGCTGACAAAATCCTGTCTGCGCCATTTGCCTTATATAAACGAGTAACTCAGGCAGTCCGGGACTCCCGGGCGCACGGCACCACCACTTCGATCGATTTTAATTCTATGAATTTAACGCAACGTCGCGGTTGAATAGAGGGAATTAATTCTTCAAAAGTAAAGGAAGGCGGAGCGGAGTAAAGTTAAAACAGAGAGGTGGGACAATTTTTACAAAACGTTAATTTATTGCTGGTCAAACTAATGAGGTTTATACCCAACCAACTATGTGGGAATCTTTTATGTTCCGAATCGGTATTTAATTCATGACGTGGTTTTGTTTCAACCGCAATTGATTTTTGAAATCAGAGAGGATAGAAGGAGATGCTGTGAGAATAGAAAGGGGTGTTGACTTTGGTTAGGGGTAGTTAAAGGGGCTTTATTGAAGGCACATGCGGGTGGGTACAAAGTAATTGAAATACGTCACAGGCACCACGTGACGCCAAGATACAAAGACTACTTATGGAGTGGGACTGGATGCACCTAGTGGTAGTTTTTGAAGTAAAACGAACTAATCTTCTTTGAACCACGCCTTTCCTCACTCACGTGGCTATGACGTGTTTCAAATAATTTTACCCCGATGATTCCTATTGGCTTTATGCATTCCTGGTTACACTTATGAGTAGTTGTTCTACTTATGACTCAAATATATGAAGAAACAAGCGAAACATTGAGGTAAAAATGTGTTTCGAATGGACAATTGAGGTAGCCACTGCGTTCGAGGGCAAGACATTGCCTTCCATCTCGCTTCTTGGCGCCTGCGCTGTAGTCGTTTTGTGTCCAAAGAGTGCGCAGAGACTGCAATGTATCAACCCTCTTGTATGTCCCGCATGCAGAGTGCTGCCTTCCCCATTTTTTCACATCGAAGCGGCTTATATCCAACCCCACACTACCCTGATGCCTGATTTTGACTTTACTTGGTTCTATTTGAATGAAAAGAAGTAGCGGTAATCTGAAAATCAAAGACTTCCGATCCACTCCTACCCAACCCAACCCAACCCGGGTTTCTACATAATACATGCTTTGGATTAAACATCCCTTAAAGAAGGTAGATGGGATGAAGTAGGCTTAAAAACGGCGGTGCCCTTCCTGCACAGTCCTGACTGAACCTTGTACAAAACGACAGATTAGATCCGTACAATAGACAAGCCGGTCCTATACTTTAAAAAGCTCTTATAAAAAGCCTGGCAACGGGTTAAAGAAAAAGTTCAATAAAAATTTGCATATCGACGTAGTTTTAGGTTTAGGGTTAGCTCGGATGGAAACTGAAAGAAGGACGGTGGCGTAGAGCTGCGTGAATAAGGAAGACTATGAAGGGGATTGGCCAGGGGGGCGGAAGCCTCTTAGAATGCTTCCATTATTCTCCCTCTTAATGAAACCAAGTAGCTAGCTGATGCCCCCGTCCTCGAGCGGCATGTATGTATTGTATGTATAGAAAGGCTTTTCGATTTTTTTAGACCAGAAATGCCAACAGTGCAACAAAATTCCTTAGCCTTGTGTCATGTGCGTGAAGGTCAAATTTATAAGGATTATTTTGTTATACTAAGGAGTTTTATTTTTATATTTTTTCTGACTTCGAATGTGAGTCAAATTGCCAGAATGTGTTATTGTGTACGCCATACTGGACTTTGGAAAACTGCTTATGGTTTGGGACAGTTGCTGGAAAACTGCTTATAGTTTGGGAATGTTACTGCACTACTGCTCATAGTTTTGGGAAAGTTACTGGAAACTGCTTATAGTTTTGGGAAAGTTATTGGATAACTGCTTATAGTTTTGGGAAAGTTACTGGAAAACTGCTTATAGTTCTGGGAAAGTTAATGGAAAACTGCTTATAGTTCTGGGAAAGTTACTGGAAAACTGCTAATAGTTTGGGAAAGTTACTGGAAAACTGCTAATAGTTTGGGAAAGGTACTGGAAAACTACTTATAGTTTGGAAAAGGTACTGGAAAACTGCTTATAGTTTGGAAAAATTACTGAAAAAATACTTATAATTTAGTAGCTATATTTAAAGTAACTAAGACCTTTATCAAGCGCAGCTCTTCAGACTTAACAAAAGCCTCGAGCTATTTTACACCTTCTCGTCCCTCTTGGCCTTATATAATACAAAGCCCACTTGAGACTCGAGCCCATTGAACGAATTGGCAATTAGTCAAGTTCCTGTTCATATACATACACAATATGGATATATTATCTACCTCTATATAAAATTTACCATCAATTTTTGTAAGGGAAAGTGTTAAGTGTTTCATGCAATAAATGTTTGAAGTTTGTGATGCAACTGAAGCTAACCTGGTCCTTGTGGAAGTATAGTTTATACCCTACATGGACGGCACTGATCGTGATGTAAGCTCTTATTCGAGTGGCATAAGTAAAATAATTATCGTATAAGTTTGGATCTTCCCATATTACCAAGATTACACCACGATATCGTGGATTACCCAAGAATAAGCCATTAAAACACGGATTACCCCGAGAATAAGCCATTAAAACACGGATTACCCCGGGAATAAGCCAAAAAACACTGATTACCCCGAGAATAAGCCATTAACACACGGATTACCTCGAGAATAAGCCATTTAAACACGGATTACCCCAATAATAAGCCATAAAATCACGGATTACCTCGAGAATAAGCCATTAACACACGGATTACCTCGAGAATAAGCCATTAAAACACGTATTACCCCAATAATAAGCCATAAAATCACGGATTACCCAATAATAAGCCATTAAATCACGGATTACCCAATAATAAGCCAATAAAACAGGGATTACCCTAAGAATAAACCCTTAAAACACGGATAAACTCTCTTCACCGTACTGCACTGTCTGCAGAACCCACAAGAACATTGGGAACGACTCGAACCATTTCTTACTAACTTACTCGAGTTGTGCCAACATATGATCGTTGTTATCTCTACTGTCCAGAGACGGCTGGCTGACTTCCCTCGAACTAGGGTGAACCCTAAACGTCGCCCACAGGATGAGAACGCGTGTTGGAAATTGGGATTTATGTTGTAATTACGAAGCTTTGAATTCTGCCAATGACAGGTGCGCATTTAACTGACATTTAATTAAACCCCGGTGTTCGGCTCTTCGTTCTAGGCCTTTGCTAGTGTACACCAGGGCAAACAGAAACTGTCTTTGACGGTTCTGATAGACGCGGAGCGGAGCGGCGCGGCGAGCAGCACAGGGAAGAACTCACAACGGGGGTATAAAAAAACCCTTCGCTTGTCAAAATGATGTTTGCTATTCCGGGAATGAATTTCAGAGCCTGAAAAGGGAAACTGCATGCGTATACGGATGGACCTGACCTGACTCGATTCGTTTTTGAAACCTAGAGGGTGGTAGCGAAGATGGTTTTATATTAAAAGATGTCATAGAAGTTTATAATCAATAATTTTAAATTCGACATTTTGAGTGCGTGGTTACGTTTTTAAAATAAATTATTTGTTTGGCAAGACAAATGAAGGTTGTGTTCAACCTGCTGTATTGAAAGTCCTACAGTGTACCTTGCGCATGCCCCTACCAGTCTGGGAAATAGCACACTTCCTTCCTCTGGTCCAAAACCAGTTTATTAATTGCTTGGACTATTGGGGGTTACTGGTCCTCGGGACCAGTTTATTAATTCTATAGGAGAACAATGGCTGTTACCTGTCCGGAGACCAGATTATTATTTCGGACACTAGGGGGTCACTGGTCCCAAGGACTAGTTTGAAAAGTATGCTTATTTCCCAGACTGGCCCCTACTCTTCGATAGGCGATTGTTAAGTGCTGCCACATAGCGCCATTGTATTTGTATGAGAATTAGCTTATATTTTTAAGACACAGGGGGCATTCTTTGCCTACCATCCTACCTAAACGCTGAGGATGCTGGGAGGAATACAGTGCCGTTTCGTAGATGGGGTAAAGACTGCAACGTCATAGGTATGGAGGTTTCTACTCCAAGCCTCTCTCTTTCAAGGAACGAAGAACTAAGTCTAAATCAGAACTAATAGCAATGCTAAATATCACTCCGCTGTATATTATCTTTACTGGAAGCATAAGTTTATAAGATATGTTCCAATGCTGAAGACTTACTGCTCGAGCTAGTTCGAGAACGACGGAAGCGAGAATTGAAGTCCTACACTCGGTGGTGGTTAATTTGCAGGAGTTCCATCTAGGTCCTATTTAGTCTGAACTTACTAAGCCTTTGCCAGCAGCGCCTCGCCAGGTGTTGCTTTACCCTGAATCTATGACCTACAACAATCACTTCATGACAAGCTCCAGTTTCTAAGTTACCAGTGACAAACTTATGGAACATATCTTATGAACTTATGCATTAAGCAACGTTATAGAAAAAGTAAATCGCATCAAAACTTATCTCCGTTTATGCGTTACCTTCTGACTGCGCCTTTCCCTCATTACGGGCCTTGGACTTTGTTCGTAGAACCCTTTCGGAAACGGTAATTAATGAAATTATTAATGCAATAAAGAAACCTATACAAAGATATAAAGCTAGAATATAAAATCAACATTCTCCAAAATGGAAGCGTGCTCAGAGTGCTGTACAAGCAAGGCGTATTTGCGAGGGGTCCGACATTTACACGAAATCCCGTACCTTTCTCGAGGAATCGCGAAATCTTTCACACAAAATTACGTCATTACGGAATCATAGAAGAAATCCCGAAATCAACGAAGAAATCGCGAAATCTTTCACACAAAATTACGTAATTACGGAATCATGGAAGAAATCCCGAAATCAAAGAAATCACGAAGTCTTTGGTGAAATCAAAGAAGGAATCACGAAAGCTTTGGCGAAATCTGTAAATCAAAGAAGAAACTACGAAATATTTGACGAAATCAAAGAAATCTTTGGTGAAATCGCAAAATTAAAGAAGAAATCACAAAATCTTTGGTGAAATTGCAAAAAAAAATAGAAATCACAAAATCTTTGGTGAAATCACGAAATAAAAGAAGAAATCACAAAATCTTTGGTGAAATCACGAAATAAAAGAAGAAATCACAAAATCTTTGGTGAAATCGCGAAATCAAAGAAGAAATCACGAAATCTTTGTTGAAATCGCGAAATCAAAGAAGAAATCACAAAATCTTTGGTGAAATCACGAAATAAAAGAAGAAATTATGAAATCTTTATCAAAACCACAAAATCAAAGAAGAAATAACGAAATCTTTGGCAAAATCGCAAAATCAAAGTAGAAATCACAAAATCTTTGGTGAAATCACAAAATAAAACAAGAAATCATGAAATCTTTATCAAAATCGCAAAATCAAAGAAATCACGAAATCTTTGGCGAAATCGTTAAATCAAAGAAGAAATCTTTGGCAAAATTGCAAAATCAAAGAAAGAATCTTTGGCGAAATGAAATCAAAGAGGAAATCCCAAACATTTTTTGACGAAATCGCGAAATCCCTTACGCTGTTTAGGGAATGTTGGACCCCTCGCGTATTTGGCAACGTAGTTTTGGCATCGCGTGACCTTTATCTCACGTGTCCATAATATTTTATTCGCACTAACACATAAAGCGGGGGGGGGGGGTTTGTACGTACGACTATTCTTTATGGCACGCGAGAAGGCTTTAAAAATTAGTTCAACTAAGGCCTCGAGATTAATTGTTTCCTTTGGTACTTGAATGGGTAATTCGCGTTTAGTGCTCCCATGCCTTTGCCTTTGCCTTCTTGTCTATATAGAGCTTAAACGGGTAAAGGGCTTCCTAAAAATTAATTATATTTTCAAACGTCGATGTCCAAAAATTAAATAAGTTTTGAATTTTTCCCGGGGCGTTTTCGGATATACACTAATTTGAGAATGATTCATGCTATGAATTTAAACTAACGTTGGTTACTTGAAATGTAAATGGCGGAATATCTATAATACAATGTTGGATGTATACATGGGTTGTTACTGTATAATTTGCCACCAATTTGTTGGAAATTATGTTACGTACACTTGTTTTTTGCGTTTTATGGTAGGGCTGTGTGGATTTTTGTGTAAATCGGTGGCCATTTTAAAAAATGGTTGGCATACAGAACACTACAAGTAGTTTTCAAACGATTTTAATGAAAGTATGTGCACTAATTTATTGCGTTTTATCATAAGTTTAAAAGATATGTTTCATAAGTTTGTTACTGGTTACTGAGAACTTGTCATGAAGTGATTGAAGTAGGTCATAGATTCGAGGTAAAGCGACGCCTGGTGAGGCGCTGTCAAAGGCTTAGTAATGCAGACTAAATAGGACCTAGATGGAAGTCGTGCAAAATTAATTAACCATCGAGTGTAGGACTTCAACTCTCGCTTCCCTCGTTCTCGAACTAGTTATCTCGAGCTGTAAGTATCTTGCATTACGAAATTGTATTGGTAGTGTTATACTTATGGCACATATCTTATAAACTTATGGTACAATTCAGGGTGAGCCTAGCAAAATTCTACGCCGAAAAATAATAATATCACGAAAGAAGTTTAAACGGCACCCATTTTGAAAAATGGCCGCCAAAAATATATTTTTGTTATTTCTAACTCTCTCGACCCATTAAACCAATCCATAAAAGCGAGATGTACTGAGAATCTTCTCTTTTGCTTGTATTCATTAAGTTCCGCACTTAACCTCAATTTTCCCATCAATGAAATGAAACCACAAGAAATCTTCCAATTACGATGAAATTATACATTTATTCGTATTAAAATTTCCCCCGGTGCGTTACTGAGATTTAGGCAATTTCATTATTTGCGATAACTTGCCCCTCTTCACGTGGTACTCAAGTTTTGAAGTGCAGCGAGTTATTCAAATCTAGGACGAAATAAATAGGGAGTATTTCAGCAAGATTTTTGAATACTGAAATAGCCGAATCCAATACCGACAAGAATCCTATAACTTTTCATATATATCGTCTGCTAAAATATAGCTCACTCGCTCACAGCGTGGGAAATAAGGTGGTGGCACACTGGCACAGGACAAATGACCAGTTTAAAAATTAAATCGGAGGGGGGTCAGTGGTCCACGGGACCAATAAGACAATTCAAGGGTAACCATAGTCCAGAAATTAACTCAAATATTTTAATTAGTCACTTCTTTAGTTTAGAAGACGACATAGCCTGGTCAATGGTCATGGACCAGTTTATTCGGTTACCTAATGTCCAGTTTAAAAGAATCCCTATTGCCCACCCTGTTAGCGCATGCTTCATTAAGCCATGAATTCTTTATAACCTTTCATATATCGTCTGCTAAAGCGGAGCTCACTCGCTTGCACGTCAGTGAGACATGATCGAGTAAGCTATGGCTGAAGAAAATGCGCTAACGAGGTGGCGCCATCTCGAGAGTACCCATTGAAAACTGAAAATTTTCAAACTAAACCCGCGAATACTTTTCGTAGTCGTTGACACGTGTTTAATTAAACGACTTCACCGACGTGAGCGTAAGACTTAGTTTAGTCTGAATGAACCTTTAAACAGAGTAGCCAACCAGCCAACAATCTATTAACAGAGAACCCAAATATATCAACTCCTTTGGATAGATTTCTCCAATTCCTTAGCTTTGAAAATAAGTTCCTAACGAAAATCAGAGTTTCTGTAGCTGGAAGGCAAAAGGGCACAAAATTTTATGAAGCCAATTGCATTTGGGGGGAAATGAGAGAGAGAGAGAGAGAGAGAGAGAAGATGGAATATTCCATAAGCGGATTAAAACTGGGACTGACACTCTATTAAAATAAAGGGGGGATAGGAAAGGGGGGTGTTTGAATGAATTCGCAGGTGGAAAGTTTTGTATATATCTCCCTCCATTCGTTCGTTCGTTCTCTTCCGAATGCTAAGCCTAACGTTTCAATAATGAATTACACCCAAAAGTCATTCGTGACCGTTTTGAGGCGGGATTCTTCATCTTTCTCTCTTTCTCTTTTGCCTGTCACTCCTTCCTACGAATTAAAATCGGATTTTCGCTTTCCGATGGAAATCAACAGTAAGATAAATCTGACAAGGCCCGCGGCGCCCCTACGCTCTTCCTGTCTTCTAGGGAATGTTAGGCCCAGGCAGGGACGGGTTTGTGCCATGTTCGGTGTAGGCCCAACCCTTCGTGATTCGCACCTAGCTTCAAGGCTTACACGAAATATACAGGGTGGTTTAGTTTATATTGGGTTGGTGATAAGGGGCCAAGGCTTAGTTTATCTTATTTTGTGTGTTAAAACTACGAGTTAGGCCTTGGTCGTGTTAGTGCATATTTTAGGCTTAGGAACTCAGCCAAACCTATTTCAATGCCTTCCCCTAGTGTTACTGAAATCAAGCATGCAGTTTGGTGAAATTTTCAAAGGTCACTTTGCTATTACTAAAGTAACTAATCATGTTTTGCAAGGTTATTAATTGCGTTTAAATACAAATGTATTGTGGACTCCCAACTAGGCCATAAAGCTGGGTACGAAATGCGCGTTACACCTATGGATGTGAGACGGCTGTAAATTGCAGCGGACATAGCTAGGTCACGTGGGGAAAGGATCTTATCTCTCCGGAGAATTCTGAGTGGTGGGTTTGAAACTTCACCCATGCGCAGAGAGAAAAAAATTCGTATTTCCCTCTCTCTCTCTCTCTCTCTCAAGAATGAGGGGAGGGGGTCGCAAGTCACATTTTACTCTGCTGAACGGGCTTCCAAGCGAAAACATAAGAGATGAGAATCCATAATACATTAGTATTTATTTATATCCATGGTATTACTATATGTTATGTTGTTTACAACCAAACAAGTTCAAAGCATTTTGATTTCATATTTGCATTAAGGCTGTAAATGATCAAGTCCTGAAAGATGGGTAGCCTAAATGAATCACCCTGTATTTTGGCCTAGGGCGTTGGAAAGTCTGCGATGATTAAAGCCTTATTTGAAAGGCAAGGGAACAGCGAACACGACTTTTAATGCGTCTATATATGCCGCAAATAGTCTTAGCATTATACTATATACAGATTTTCCAAATGGAAAATGATGAATCATATTATAACTTAATTTTTAAAAATATCACCCCGTAATCCTCCCTTGATATGAGAAAAGGCTTTAAACTGGGGGAGAAATTTCCAAGTGTCTGTTAAAGGGATAGTAGATCAATAAATTTATCATAAGATGATAAGATATGTTCAATAAGTTTGTCACTGGTTACTGACAGGTTGTCGGTGAAACGTCATAGATTCGAGGTAAAGCGACGCCTGATGAGGCGTTGTCAAAGGTTTAGTAATGCAGACTAAATAGGACCTTGATGCAACTTGGTCCTGCAAGATTAACCACCACCGAGTGTAGGACTTCAATTCTCGCTTCCGTCGTTCTCCCTCGAACTAGCTCGAGCTGTAAGTCCATCTCTACTATTACGAACTTGTATTGGTAGTGTCGTTATACTTATGGAACATATCTTATAATCTTGTGCGCTCAAAGGTGGCGGAAAACTGAAAACCCTCAACATGGCTGCCATAACAATGGTAATACTTACTGTACCACTCACGCAAATGAAACCTCTCTATGTTGAGCAAACGCCAGATTATTTTTCACATGAAGAGGACATAGTTAAGACGCCCTTTTGTATTTCTTAGGTAAATTAACAAAACTAACTGCTGCTCAAATTTCACGTTTAAAAGAAATCTAAATCTATCAAAACCTTAAGATAAACGAAATTAAGGGCAACTATCCCTTTAAGGAAATGGAGGAAGTACAGTCGGTTTGCGATCGATTGAATGAAATGAAGGTATTTCCTGATTGCGAGGAAATGGTGAAATGTCATTTCCTGATTTCTCTTTGGAATAAACTAATCGTGAAGGGTTCTAGAACACGTTTACAAATTCAGAAATTTTAAGGCAATGAAGACCATACATGTACCAGTATAGTTACTGTTTGTGTTTTTGTTTATGTTATTGATAGAGGAGAAATGAAAACAAAGATTTATGTACGGAGATAGCCTAGGGTTCCCAAATATTGATTGCCTTCTAAATCTAAAACAAGGAAATAGACATACATGTGGAGTAACACATAATAGTCTTCAAGGGATACTTTGAGTTAGAATTATGTCTTTTGTAATCGAAAGAGAGCATAAAATAATGAATATAACAATTGGAACCATGTTTCTATCTAGAATCAGGGATAGATTAAATTTTAGAAGTAGGAATGGAGAACAGAGTGATGTGGACGCGCGTCAAAGTCCCGGACCCCCTTCCACGGGACGGATGGGGTATGAAAGAAGAGGCGGGTCATAGCGACAGAGGTAAAAAGAAATTGCCTATTTTTCACCGTCCCCGTCAGCAACGTCATCAAAACGTAGTTTAAGTGAGTCAGCCAATTAGATAATTTAAACTTTTCGTTACGTGTTGGAGGGAGGGACTCTATACTGGGCTATGAGTCGGACTGAAGTAAATGCTAACCGTTCTCCATTCCTAATTCTAAAATTAAATCTATCCCTGCTACAATATTAAAGAAGATATGAGCAGTTGAGTTTCCGCGTTAGGCTTCCTCGTGAAGCACTCACTGGGAGTACCCCTATTGGCTGCCTAGTACCACCTGACGGATTCGTCCAATAGGGGTACTTCCCACTACTTGCGTAGAAGCCTAATGCGTACGGAAACTTAACTGCTTGTATCTCCTTTAATATTGTAGATAGAAACATGGTTCCAATTGATGATTTAATTATTTTGTACGCTCTTTCGATTTAAAAATTATAGCTTGGAGTATCCCTTCAAATCTACGAACATTATTGAGCCTTTATCTATAGCAAAAGTGTATTATTAAATCATGGGTAGAAGTGTGCCTACGCTGGTAAAGTAAAGCTAATTACAACCCATGTTCTGGTGATACTTTTCACTCAGTTTCACCCAAAGAATATACCCTATAATTTATGGCAGACTTATCAGAAACATATTGTATTATAAACTTATGCGTTCAGAAATAGAGGTCGACGATACTCTTCCATTATTAATATTTTTCCTGGACTTTTTTCCCATTTTATTTGGGTAATAAAAGGTGAAGAAATATAAAGGGGGAATATTGCATACAGCATAAGTTTATAAGCTATCTTCCATAAGTATGAATGACACTACCTATACAAGTTCGTAATGCTACTGAGAGACTTGCAGTACTCGAGATATCTAGTTCGAGGGAGAACGACAATTAAGCGAGTCAATTGAAGTCCTAACTACACTCGGTGCAGGTGGTTAATTAATTTTGCAGCCTGACCAAGTTCCATCTAGGTCCTATTTAGTCTGAACTTACTAAGCCCAAATTTGACAGCAGCGCCCCACTCACCAGGCGTCTTCGCTTTACCCTGAATCTATGACCTACTTCAATCACTTCAAAATTACAAGCTCCAGTTTCTAAGTTACCAGTGACAAACTTATGGAACATATCTTATGAATTTATATGATACATATGTACATTAAAGAGAGGGCAGGGAAAAAAGGAGCTGCACCGTTTGAAATTCACGATATTGTTTTTCTTTCGTTAAATTGCGAAATCGATCGGCCTCTTTTCGTTTTTAAAAGAGAGGTAATATATAAATAAGTCTACGTATGTTTTCTTTACTTTCATCTTGAAGATCTTCCTTTTTTTTACTTAAATTTCGTAATACCGAACTAGATGACTTTCAATTTTTTTTATTGCATTTTTTGGCCTCTTTAAGCGAGTATTTGAACAATATCTGTGTCGAAATCCATATTATTGGATTTATTTTTGTTTTATAAATAACGTTGCTCGTTAGTTGAATATTTCTCAAGATAGAATATATACAGGTTGAGGTTGTTTCAAAAATTTAGGGCGATCACCCTGAAAGAATTTTCTCTTTATTGTTTCAATGGCCAGAGTTCTGACGTCCTAAAATTTATTTATTTTCCACCAGTCTATATTCATGCCGTTTCTGATAAGTTTGCCATAAATTAAGGGGGATGTTCTTTGGGAAATCAATTTTGAGTCAAAAATGTTCTATACTTCCATCTCCATTTTGTTTGTCCTAGCACGATTTAAATGCTAAGTGCAAATATCTTCAAGAATAATTGCATAGAGAATAATTTTATCTCTAATATCAAGAAGTTATATCTAGTTTATTAGGGTGAAGGTATAAATTCGCCTCCACATTTATAATCTAGTCCAAAAGACGTAGCCTGTCCGGAGTTAATCCCCGCCTCTAAATTACAACCAGCCAGCATCTCATTGGTTCTTGAAAACTCGTGCACGTCAGAGCGATGCGAATGACGAAAATTATAGTCATATTTTCCGACTGAGGAGAGGCGAAGTAGCCCGGCCTCCTTTTACGCCCCCCTTGTATTTTGAAAGGGGGACTGCAGGGACTATGGCGCGCGCGAATACTTAGGCATCTTACACCTTCTCCCTAATAAACTAGATATCACTTTTTGATAATATATTTAGAATCAAATTCTTTTCTATGCAATTATTTCTTGAAGACTCGCGACCATCTATTCATCCTACACTTAAGAATATCCTTTCACCACAAACCAAACTGAGATGAGATGAGATTCCTCAACAACACTAGATTTTTTTCAAGAAAAAAGTCCAAACCGGCCACCCTCTACTTGAATTCCCATCTGAGAGAGCAAATCGCGCTTAAAATCTGCCTCGAATCAATCATAAACTTTGGTGGTTTTTGCGAAAACGAAGCCGCCGCTGCAGTAATATGAAAACCCACATTTTTCGAATAACGAATAGACGCCATATTTCACACTGAATCATTATCTTCAGAATCTGGCCCCTTTCACCCTTTCGATCTCTAAAGGCCCATTCAGACTAAAATCTTACTTTCAAATCTTACGGTGAAGTCGCTTTCCTCGCTTTATAAGACACGTGACAAAGACTACGTAAAAGATTCGCCGCGGGTTCAGTTTGAAAATTTCCAGTTTCGTATGGCTGTGTCGAGATGGCGCCACCTCGTTACTGTCTTTTCATTAGTCTTAGCTCACTTGATCATGCCTTAATGACGCGTAATCAAGTAAGCTATGCATTAGCAGACGATATATTGGCGCGGTGTTAGTCAATTTGGATGGTCGGTTATTTTAGTATTCAAAAGTCTTGGCTCAAAAATCACCATATACGCGACTCGTTTTAAGTCGTCTGCTCTGACGTCTGAACGGGGAAAGGAACGTATCAACCAGTCTGGAAAATATAAGAAAATTTTTTAAACTAGTCCTTGGGACCAGTGACCTCCTAGTGTTAAAAATGTTAAACTGATCCTTGGACTTGTCCCCCTTAGTTTCATATTAGATTTTAATTTAAAAAACTGTTTGCAAGGACCAGTAACCCACACTATTTGATTTTAAAAACTGATCCAAGCAATTAATAAACTGGTTTTGAACCAGAAAAAGTGTGATTTTTTTCCCAGACTACAACCGAAACGTGATGAACAAGGCGACCGACGGAAACGTAAGATTTTACTGTTGTCTGAAGAGGCCTTTAGAACTCAGAATTCCTGTCTAGATAAAGGAAGAAGATATTGATATTTATTATTTCTCTTAGCGGAGTTGGAGAGGCAGCAAACGCCTTCGCGGATAAGGCCAGATATAATATGAGAGAAAGATCTCGTTTTCTTATAGATGGTATAGACTTTTTTCCTCACTTTTCTTGTTGAAAACAGGGTTGGAGATGTTTCACAGATCACTTACGCCCGAAAGGACTAACGTAAATAGTCCATGTTTCCGTTACTTAGTTTTTCCGTGGTCCCTTTTTTTGGGGCTTTCATCGTACGCCCTAATTCACTACAAGTGTTGAAATTGTGCTTGGGTTTTTACACTGCGATGTTTTAGAAAAT
Organism: Phalangium opilio; assembly: GCA_019434445.1. Lineage (NCBI taxonomy): Eukaryota > Metazoa > Arthropoda > Arachnida > Opiliones > Phalangiidae > Phalangium > Phalangium opilio. Next base: position 34,201 of record JAEQBA010004472.1, on the reverse strand, counting down.
ATACCAGAATTTTAAAGGTACTATTAACATCAGGGAGACTGCAGAGTCGTCATGTGAAGCCCAGTTTGAAGAAAAACATATTCCATGGATAGATTTAATTTTAGAAGTAGGAATGGAGAACGGTTAATATTTACTTCAGTCCAAGTCATAGCCCAGTAAAGAGCCCCTCCCTCCAACGCGTAACGAAAAGTTTAAATTATCTTATTGGCTCACTTAAACAACGGTTTGATGACGTATAGGTGACGAGGACGGCAAAAAATACGTAATTCCTTTTTACCTCTGTCGCCATGACCTGCCTCTTCTTTCATACCCCTTCGTCCGGTGGAAGGCGATCCGGGAATTTGACGGGCGCCCACATTACTCTGTTCTCCATTCCTACTTCTAAAATTAAATCTACCCCTGCATATTCTAAATTTCTTCTGTTATTCGCTGCAGACCGTATTTTTGCACATTAGAAGATGTTTGGAAAAATTTTACAGACCTTCTTTCTGTTTAGTAGAGTCAACCCACGGTCAACGCCACAAATATTACCTAAAACAGTTGACCGTACTTGACTTCCATACTTAAGGGGTCAGCCAAGAAGGCAAAAGGGAATCGAATTAAACCCAGCCCAAAACCTGGCACAAATTAAGGGGATGTACTTTGGGTGTACGATTTTGAGTCCATCTCCATTTTGCCGTCCGGCCCACTGTTTTCAAGTTAAGATTGGAATATTTTACGGATGACCCCTAAAATTATTTAAGAAATTGAACCGAGAATAATTTATGCCAGACTTCGAAAGTTCGGATCTAAACACCATGTAAAATTATTTTTTACACTTTGTAAATATATCCTCAATTTCTTGCCTAACAACCTCAGCGTTTATTACGAGTCCTTCCGTACGCGAGTGGTCCTGGTTTTGTATACTATAAAGCGCGCGACTTCTTCTATGGCGTTGGTAGGCTAGCTGTCTTGATGTATTAGGGCCTTGTTCTTGGTGACAGATTAAGCTGCAGCCCAGGATCTTTTCTCATTCACGCCCGCTGTCATTACGTGATTTTATTTTTCCGCTTCATAATTCACCCCTAGCCCGATACTAGCTGCTACAACCCGTGCAAGTAAATCTTAATTCCACCCCGACAAGCGTAATGTCCCTTGTGACACATTATTAAACTCATTTTATTACCCATTCTTTTCGAAGCGAGCCTGCAGTCAACTTGGGGACCGTACTAAGATTTTGTTCCACTTTCTTCCACCCGCCCCCGCCCCATGGCCCATTATTTTAGTCCCAGCTTCGTACTAACAAGAGTATTTAAAAAAATTGCTAGTGTTCATGCAGCTTAGCAATATTTGCTAGGACGATAAACAGAAGGAAGAGGAGGCCCTTTTGAAAGTTTCCTTCCTTATGCATAAGTTAACAAACCGTCTTCTGATATTTCTTCTGCTTTAATTGGACGGACTAATGTTGCAAATTTTAAATGGGATAGTCGTCTGCTATATCTACTATTTTCATTGGACTATTGTTGCAAACTCTAAATGGGACAGTCGTCTGCTATAACGTTATTTTCCTTGGACTATTGTGGCTAACTTTAAATGGGACCGTCGTCTGATATAACGTTATTTTCATTTGAATATTATTGCAAACTTTATATGGGACCGTCATCTGCAATATCTTTTGCTTTCATTGGAATATTATTGCAAACATTATATGGGACAGTCGTCTGCTATATCTACCATTTTCATTGGACTATTGTTGCAAACTTTAAATGGGACAGTCGTCTGCTATAACTTCTACTTTCATTGGACTGTTATTGCAAACTTTATATGGCACTGTTCAGAAACTAACGAAAGCGCTGATAGCTTATGATAACGTCTACACAAATACCATTAGTAAATCTCGTTTCGATTATCTTTGTGACTTAAAACAGTCACTTTCAAGCCCCTCCTACTTTGTTCAACCAGTAAATGGTTGCCTTCTATTGACTCTAATCATTACGCTGAAAAATGTACTGAACACACATGACCAAAACTGGCATCGTTAGACGTAACACCGAACGTAGTCATAACGATTCGAATTGCCAGTACTTGTCAATACCCATAGTTCCCTGCGATTGTTGTTTTCAGGGAGGTTAATAGTTTTGAAAAAATTACCATTGATTGGATAACGTGATAACGCACTCTCTTGGTGCAATATCTACTCTTGGTATTACGGTATAACGTGTCAATATGTTTTTCTTGCTAAAGTCATTGGCTGACGTTCCCGCCATAAATTTCTTTTAACGTTTTAGGATATAAAGCACCAACCATTATTCATGAATCATCTAGCTTTTTGGGGATGCTTTGTGCGGGCCCCCCGGCTTCTCCCCCCTTTAAATGTTCTTTGAAGTTGTTCTGACGTCTTTGCCCAATGACTCTTTCCATCTAATGAAAAATAAAGAGGTTTTACTCTCTTCATTTTGGTCCTTCTTCCATTTTTAAATTTTAATTACGTTTGAAGATTAAAATTGAGATGGAGAATCCGAAAGGGACGTTTAAAAGCAGCTTTACAAAGTGCGTGGCACCCGAAATAGATTATCATGAAGGTATCTTTTACACAAAGGGTGTTTCTGATTAAGTTTGGTGGCATAAATTATGGCCCAAATAACATCCTTCTTAATTTATGGCGGACTTATCACAAACACTCTGTATACTAATAGAACATTTTCGACTCAAAATCTTCAAAAGAACATCTTCCTTAATTTTTGGTAGACTTATTACAAACACCCTGTATTCATTTCAGAAAGTACTTTACGTGTTTGTAGGTTAATTAAAAGCCCTATTGTTTGATATTAAACATTTGTGAGACGAAGGTAGTATTGAACTGATCGAGTATGAATTAGCGTTATATTGCGATTACAGGTTTAATTACTCTATACTAACGCTTTTAAAACCCTACACATTATCCTTGCTTAACATAACACCTAGGCTTTAGAACTAGTAAATAGATTGATTGGTAAGCCGCCAGGGTTTCTACCCTGTAGATACACTGATGACCTTATCTACAAAAACCTCTTGACCTACGATTTTGAAATTATTTTTATGTTGAAGTTGGTATTAAGAACTATATGCTTCATAAAAGGCCTTTTTCATTTATCGATTGAAAACATAAAAAAAAAATGTTTTTTTAAATAAAAATAAAAATACAACAATAATGTGTATGCACGGGTGTATTGCGTTCGAGTATTTCTACAGGGGCTCGTAGGAAAAGCATTAGAGGCTTTCAGCCTGCAAGATGGCTTCACCCCAAAAAATTATTTTAATTTAGAAAAACATAAAATATAATTAAATATGCTAATTACTATATTCTTTTAATATATATATCATAAGTTTATAATCATTGTAAGTCTTCATTGTTAAAATTTTTTTTGGGCTCAATTAGAGGTGATGACATTTTAACTTACATATACAATTAACATTTACAATTTTGGAAAATACCATTTTGTGGGTAATTTATGTTAGTAAAAGCAAGGTATTGCATAGGATATAAGCAACAAATATATTAAATTAATGATAAAACCGATTGGTGACTTAAGACAATGAAAATATGCGAAGAAGTTAAGCAAGTGCTATTCAACGTGGCGTGGGCTTTCCATTTTATAATTTGTGCAATACATATTCATCGTCGCGTGTGTTTTCCATTTTATAATTTTTCAACGCATTATTCAAACAAAGCAGACGTAATATTTGAGATTTTACGCTTGTCTATTATTATTGTTGACATTTTGATAGGAGCCAATGAAAGTTGAGGTGGAAAATTAGAGTAAACACCAGAAAGGGCAACGGACTCATCGTGAAAGACCTAACTGTTATAACGTAGTAAAAACCAACAACTTACTTAAGGCCCTCTCAGACGATACAACTTTTTTTGACTCATTTAGAGGAGTCAACTTGAGTTGAGTAAAATAGTTTGGTCGTGTGAACGGAAGTTGGATTGCAAGTTGAACAACCAAGTTATAAATTGATCACTAAACAATTTTTGCTTACTCAACTATTTGACCCATTTAGTTGAGTCAAATGTTGTGTCGTGTAAAAAGGCCTTTAAACATAACTTCAGATTCGATAAAAATGTAAAATGAAAAATGTAAATTTTATTTACGAGGTAACTAATGTGAAACCGAAATTAGCATGAACATTACACGAAGAAAGTGTTGCTTTGTTGTTCATTATAAAAATAAGTCATTTTATTTAGAAATATGTTCACTAACAAATATGGGTAAAATATGGTCACTTTTAGGAAACGTAAATGTTATGTTGTAGCTTAAATATGTTTGTTAATGTTGTCTAATTGAGCTCATGAAAATGGTAACCAATTTTGTTTTGTTGGGTACAAAAGTTACTACGAACATTTTGTTAGGTAACTGTAAGTCAGATGTTACGTAACATTTAAATATTTCAAATTTCGTAACAATTATTGAATCTATGTCAAAATTAGGCCAACAATCTTAATTTGGTCAAAAATTCCATTTGGAAAAACCACTTGAAGCGCTTAAAACATACAGAATAAAAAATCCGTTGACATCAAAAAATCTCTATAAATGTATTCAAATTAGGACAAGAACTTTATATAAGTATTTTTACACCCTTTTAGCGTCTTGTTACGACCCAAAAACATTTTAAAAATACTTAGGCGCTTATTGAACTCAGAACAATTGATGTTAAAACTTCATATATCATAAAATAAACATCATTTGAAGTAACCCGAAACTTCATCTTTTCCCAGAACTGATCATAAACCTGGGTTCGAAAAAAAACCCTGGGTCTTTATTGGACTGGCTTTTTTTAATTCGAACCATGTCATAAACTCATCTATTTGCCAAAGAACACCGAAAAATACCCCCAATTTCCTTACCTTTTGGTAATAAAGCCTTCTTTGTCCAAACTTTCCAACGCCGGTTGAGAAGAAACTAAATCTTCAATATGATACGATGATATCGGGATACCTGTATTCAAAACGTCTTCTTATTTCTCGATAAATCTTTCTTTGAAATAGAACCTTGATAGTCTTTTTTTCGCAACTGTCGGATTTTAAACAAAGCCTTGTTACGAAGTTTCAATTTGTTCGTTCTGGTGTGAAAACCGGATGAAACTATATAACCGAATTATTACAGTTTGTTTTAGTGTCTTTTCGTTTGGGTTAGAGATACAGTTTGTTCAACTACTTCCCTCGGTTTGCCGCGAAGAAGGAGCTTTTTAAATTAAGAGATACCTCGAAAAGATACGCGAGGACCCTTTTTGGTAATCACGACGAGGCAAGGGTTTTCGTGATGTTACACCGAGCGCGCCCTGAAGTAAAGGCGATGCGGGAAAACGGAATAAGGTTTTATATAGTGAAGCCCAGCTAGGGGCAGATCGACAAATGGGTAAAAGAGATCGTTGCGGCGACTGGTGGGAAACTGCTGCAAATTCGAAACTAAACCTTACCGGACCCAGAACGAGTTTAGTGCTATACAAGATGCACGAGCTAAAAGGGGGTTTGTAGAAAACATCCTAGGTATAGAACTTGATTTCTTTTCGTTAAAATTGGTGGATCTAAGATTGGTTTCGTTGGATTATTGGTGTAGGAATGAAAAGGGTTAAGGGTTGAGGTGTTCGGTACTCTTGTTCTTAAGTTTGGGTATCAGTTTTATTTTGGTTCAGTTAGGAGGTTTGTTTAATGTTTATTTTAATTTGGGACTTAAGTGTTAATAGATTATTTAAGAAGGGGATAATAGAAGAAGGATGACACTCTGTATCCTCATAATACTTTAGTTATGTAACATCGTTCTTCCCAGGCGAGGGACCCTCCTTGTTGTTTGCTTTCACGCTCATCAAACTTAATTAAGATGGGTATATAACTATCGCACCGTGCTAGGGTGAATTAACTATAACTGTTTGGTATTTACTATATCCTCAGCAATCAATTAACCAACAAACCTTGATTGTCTTGACGTTGGGACAAAAATTAACCCACAAGCGCATGCATGCGTCTTGGCAAATAGTTAAGCAACGCTAATAGATAATGATGAGGAATTAACTATTTACATGGCGTATGTGCATGAGTCGGTTTAGCAATTAACCTTGCTATAATAAATGTAAATCCTGATGTTGAGAAGAATCATCTTACAATTACCCCGCTTTGTGGTGGTACACTTCTCTCGAAGAGAAGTATTATACACATCTGTCTATAGTAATCTTGAAACTTTGTAAAAACATTACCTCTACACTAAATTTAAGCATACTGTTGTGCCCCTCGACAAATAAAAGAAAAAATATCGATTAAGCTAGGACGCTGGATGTTCTCTCCATTTCTTCGCCACAGCAGAATGTTTTATCTAATTGTACCGCGGCCGTCGAAGCTTTACGAGTAGTGTCACGAAGGCCTTAAGAAAACCAAGGTCTTACTTATTTTAATGTTCATTCGCCGTTAATGGTTTATTGAAATATTCTTTTCCATTGTATGTTTGTTTAAAAATCCGTTAGTTTCAAAGGTTCGCGGCGTCGTTACGTTGTTAAATTAAACAAATACACCGGAATATTAAAGTAGAGTGCTGATTGGTCGACCAATGAACCTTGGAAGAAAGTAAACACCATAATGGTCACTATGAATACATGTTCAGCAAGAACAAAAAATATTGTAACACACTATTCGAGTACCACCAAAGCCGAATTCACTATTTTTGTAGTAAAGAAATTAATAAAAGATAACGTAGAGCGCTGATTGGTCGACCAGAGAAACTAGAGAGAAAGAGTTTTCTTCGTAAACACCAAACTGAGCACTTACCGAGGCTTTCATCCTCATTTTGTGTTATTTCTATTTATTTTTCATAGCGGTGATGCAGAGTAACGTATATAGCATCGGGGATATTATAGCCTTGCCATAACGGAAGGTAAAGGCTTTCCATAATAACCCAAAGAAAGGTTAAAGGGTTATCCGTAAAGAGTGCAAAAATCGTTGATGGGGAGTGGAGAAGAGAGAGAGAGTGTGTGTGTGTGGATAAAAGCAAGGTTGGCACGGGTCATGGAAAACCTGGGAAAGTTAGGGATTTTCAAAATTTTGCCAAAAAGGTCTGGGAAAATTCAGTGAATTTCAAAATTGGGGAAAACTGTCAGGGAAAGTCAGGGAGCTTCAAAGTTGGCCAAAAAGTCAGGGAAAAGTCTGGGAATTTCAAAATTTTGGGGGAAAATGTCAGGGAATTTCAAAATTAGGGAAAAATGTCAGGGAATTTCAAAATTAGGGAAAAATGTCAGGGAATTTCAAAATTGGGGGAAAAGGTCAGGGAATTTCAAAATTGGGGGAAAAGGTCAGGGAATTTCAAAATTGGAGTAAAATGTCAGGGAAAAGTCAGGGAGTGTCAAAATTGGAGAAAAGGTCAGAAAAAAGTCGGAGAGTGTCAAAAATGGCCAAAAAGGTCAGGGAAAAGTCAGGGAATTTCAAAATTGGCCGAAAAGGTCTGGGAAAAGTCAGGGAATTTCAACAAAGTTGGGAAAAGTCAGGCAGTTTGATTAAAGTAGCTAAAATATCCGCGGTTCAACCATTCAGTTGGGTGACGTTTTAAATGGCGTTTTATAGCGCGAGATCACGTTTGACCGGACACAGAAATTGCTGTGCTTTCTAATTCTCTCAATAGACAATGTTTTACCTTAAATATTCATAAAATGTATAAAATGTAAACAAAATTGTTTACTCAAATCACAACATCCTTCTTATATTCAGAACAATAACAATTGGACCTAAAAACGTCAGGGAAAAACTTGCAAAAATTTAGGAAATTTGAATCTGAAAATTTCGTGGCAACCCTGTAAAAGTGCCCAGCCTCATCATTTTTGAAGAAAGGTTTTCTTCACTGATACAAAAGGTAAGATAAGAAAAGACGACGCGCTCTAGATATCTCGACGTCTTCCAACATTATCTAGTCTTAAAAGTAACTCCGTCGGAGCGTGTTCTAGTGAGTTTTTCCCGATACAGATAAGGACATCCATAGATTGTGACGGATGTGCCGAGATAAGCCCGATCGGTTACCCTCACCGTCCGTCGATTCACCTTGGACTCGCGAACCCTCTCTCATCTCATCTCATCTCTTCTTATAGCCCTATCCATCTGTCTCAGAAGATGAAGAAAAGGTTAGCACCAAAGAGGAATAAAAAACTGAGAGTGCATGGTCGATGTTTTACAGTTTTGAAACTATAGGCTTCAATAATACTTAAAGGAAAGGGTTAAGTAACATAAAATTATACTTTAAAAGAACGGCTGCTTTTTCTAAATATAAAAGGAAATTTAAATGATCTCTTATTACAATATGGTAATTAGCATTTAATTAGTTTTAAAAATAATCAAGGACTATTGCACAATCCGCCATTGCTTTAGTGGCGTCTGCTAAATCGAACCACTTACCTCTACGGAATTGGTTGAATTCTCACAGGCTGAGAGGTAAGAGGTTCGGGCTAGCAGACGCCACTAAAACAATGGTGACACAGGGGCTATTTCATAGGGGCAAGAATTGTAAATGAGACACAGGCTTAGTGTGGAAATCCCTTCATAGACAAAGCTTAGATTATTATTATTATTACTGTAAAAACCCTTGGGTTTTATAACTGAGCTGTTTTTTTTTAGATTCGAGCCCTAGCTTTATCTCCAGTCCAAAAGACGTAGGTCCGGAGTTAATCCCCGCCTCTAAATTACAACCAGCATCTCACTAACCCCTACGTGATTGGTTGAATTCTCACTGGCTGAAAGAGGTATTTCTCTTTGAAATATTTTCTGGATGTACCGAAAAAAATGGATAAGACTACAATCTCCATTAATGTTTTAAATATTTAATAAGATTAAGATAAACATTTACTGAAATTGTAAAGAAATCAAAATATTTCGGTTTCAAAAATGAGTGAAAATATTTTGGGGCAACTATGGGCCATTATTTTTACAAAGGGTGACTTAAGACTCTTAGTTATGGGTACAAATTTGGTGTTATGATTTCTTAAGTGAAAACTGCTTCCCAAACTCTGGATATAATTTGGTGATACGTTATAGTGTGGCATTAATATCGACACGCTATTCCACACGGAGTTATTAACCCTTTCGACCTTAACATCGCACTTGTTTTTAAACATTTCTGGGATGTACTTCCTGACGGATTCAACGGGGATTTCTTTTCCCAAACAATGTATTTCCGCCATTTTCCAAAGATAAAAGGGCCCAATCGTGAAATAATCGGTTGTTTTGTATAAAGACCAGATTCTTGACAATGCCATTTCAAGGACAGGATGCCGAGGCTCTCTGAAGCCGAATAAATAATTTTCAAGTACAAATGGAACATCGTTCGATATTGGGATGAAGTTGGTCAAGTTGGACAAAGATCTAAATACACAAATTATAGTTCCAGATGTAATTAGACCTTTAGGCAATCCTTAGTATCGCAACATGCAAGAGGGTTGACACATTACCATCAGCCTCTATGCACCATCCAGATTATAATTCCAGATGTACATACGGAGTATTTCTGATAAGTCAGTGCTGTCCAGGACATCGTTTCGAGTTATGATTTGAGTGTTTTAGGGGTGACCCCTTAATTAAATTAGCAATCATTGTCTAAATAAGTTTCTTAATTAAGTTTAAGGGATCATACGTAAAATACTCAAATCATAACTCGAAAATAGTATCCCTTATTACAAAATGTCATAGATAGAAGTTTCATTTTCGACTCAAAGAACATCCCCCTTAATTTATGGCAGACTTGTCAGAAACACTATGTATTTTTCCAGCATAGAATCAAATGCGCCGATGAGGGTTAAATCCCTCGCTCCATGAAGCAACGCTAGAGGCAGTGCGAGTTGGCTAACCTCCGTTCCATTACGTACTGAACTCGTTCTGTGTCAAGGCACCTGGGCAATACCCCAAGAGGGCAGCTTTTGATTACGTACCTTAGAATGTACGTATCGATGTCCATGTAAATTCCTCCGTACTTGTAAATAAGGGCGTATCTCGCCGCGTCCGCCAAATGCTCAACTAGATGCTGACTGTTTGATACCATTTTCTTTTCATACCAATTCTCAGCTGCTGTGCCATGAAATATTTCTGTTATATTCAGCATCTTTATTTTGAAATTTTTGTAAGACAACAGTGTTTTCGTTAAATGATTTCGGAAAGTTGAATCATCAAACGACATCAGGAGAACCACATCCATATCGGGATTCATATAAGCGGCTGATTCCATTGAACAGGCTTGTCTATTGTTGAGGATATTTTTGCCTGATGTCTCAAGCCCAAATATTGTTCGACGATGTTTAGGCTTAGGCCTAATTTGCAGTTCAAGTATCTTTTTCACTTTTCCAATTTTTGTTTGAGATGTTAGCATAGCTCCATTTAATTTGAGTTTAGGTTCTTCTATTAAACAATTATCGTAATATTGTATGCATCAATTTAAAGAAATTTTAATGGCTTACCATTATGAAAATTCATAGAGCATAGTATAAGGATAACGGCAATAACGAATAACAGTAGTAAATATATTGATAACCGTTTGAAATACTGGTTCAATTGTTTATAGAACATATTTGATATTTATTTATTTATTTATTTTTAAATAAAACGCGTTGAAACCTTTAGCATTAAGAGAACGCAAATTACCAGTCAACTTAGATTGAGTCTACCGTTAAAACGGAATGAAAATGTTTGAAGTGGGCGTATATTCCAAATGTAGAGGATTACAAGGTATGGCGCTTAAATACGAACAAAAGCAAGTAGAAGTTTTCAAAAATGAGTGAAACTGGAGTTAATGACATAATTTCTAGAACGATATTTGCAACGAGAGTTAGGTATTCGAATTTCCACGTGACAAGCTACGATTATCAAATCGCGCGCAATTTTTAATAAATCTCGTGCTAAATTTCGTTGGACACGTGATACGGGAATTTATTTGAACAAAAAGCCAATTCGTTACGGGATTGGTCAGAGGTGCTACTTTAAAATTATCCCCATGGAATCTGAAAATATTTTAAATTGTGTGAAGACCTAAGCTTATCAAGGTTTCCAAAATTGCGAAACGACACATATTTTTTACTTCAGTTTTAAGTAAATAAGTCAGTAGCCAGCAATTCACTAGATATCCTTCTTTTGCGCGAATTCAACCGATGGGTCTATTAACAATCAAATTCCTGTACACCAATTACAACTGACTTGGTATTTCAGGTCGAGCTGGGACTATGGCGTGCGAATACTTAGGCATCTTAAACCTTCTCCCTAATAAACTAGATATCACTACTTGGTTGGTGTTACTTCGATATGCACCTAAGCATAAGTTTATCATGCCTCTAAGTACACAAATATGGGTTACAACTGGGCATCTTCCGCAGGCTACTGTGACGTCAGAACTCGTATAGCACTAAGATCCGAAGAGAGAAAATTTTGAAATTTCTGTCGCGGTGCAGCCACCAAGCGGTCGAGACGATTACTAAATGGGTCACATGATAAAAAATCATCCAATGGAATGAAGGAGATTTTTACGTTGGGGGGGGGAACGAATTTTACTTAAGCAACACCAAATCCCTCTCTCTCTCTCTCTCTCTCTCTCGTGAGATAGAGGAGGTTTCAGTCCTGAAACATTTTAAAAGGGATAAAAGAAACGCTAGGCTAGGCAGTACAATTTTGTATTGAAGTTGAGGTGATAAATGATACGGAGAGAGTATAGGGTTTCATTAAAGGGAGCCAGACAAACACTATTGCCATAGGAGTAGCAGCCATTTCTCTACTTAGAGGCATGATAAACTTATGACCTAAGCTAACCGCGCGGAGCTTGAAGGTGAAGTTTCTCTCTTTGGCCTCTGCCACTCGCTTTTAGTTTTATAAGTAATCACGTCGAGGGCACTCTCTCTTTTCCACTCTACCCAAAGGTGTATGTAGGTATGTGTATATACTATGTTTTAACATAATCCAGATGCGTTTTTCACGACGGTTTTAAGAAAATTAGTTTCTCCCGACCTTAGGTATACTGACATGTACCAGCGAGAAGCGCTGGTAAGAACCGGTACAAATCCTTTTCTTAGTGTTAAATACATGTAGAAGTCTGGAAGAATTCCCAGGATAGTTATCACTATTTTTTATATCATAAGTTTATTAAATGGAAGAACGTCATAAGTCAGAGTCGTCTAAGTAACCACAGCATCGAGAGTTTTTTATCTACCTTTGGAGCAACAGAGAAAACATTTTGTATAATTGAAGGACACAGGGATGTAGTGGAAACCCCAATAAATATGACGTTGCCTCTGTACGGAACATCGCCGAAGTCGTCCCAGCATCCTCAGCGTTTAGGTAAATTAGTACAGTACCGAGTCGTAAAGGACGCCCCCTCTGTTTTAAAAATAGAAGCTAGTTGTCATACAAATACAATGGCTCTACACGGCAGCACTTAAAAATACCCTTCCGAGGGTAGAGGCGTGCGCAAGATGCGCTGGGAGAGTTTCAGTGCCGCCGGTCACCCATCATCGTTTCTACTCCATCTTACCTCATTTCTCCTTGGTGCATATGGGCTCGACCGGAAAATACACTCTCTTCAAAAGTCAGTTGTAATCGGTTTACAGGAATTTGATGGTGATAAGCCCCTCGGTTGAAATCGCTCCCAAGAAGGTAATCTAGTAAATTGCACGCTATTTAAAACTGAAGTAAAAAATGTGTCGTTTCTGACTTATGGAAACCTTCATAAGCTTATGTCTACACCCAATTTAAAATATTTTGAGATTTCATGGATAATTTGAAATTAGCACCTCTGACCAATCATGTAACGCATTTTGTAACGTCTTTTTGATAACAAAATTCCCGTATCACGTGCTCCGTGTACAATGAAATTTAGCGCGAGATTTATTTAAAATTGCGCTCTATTTGATAATAGTAGCTTGTCTCGCAAACTCAAATAATTATCGTTGGTAATATCATTCTCGTTTTTACGAAATTATGTCATTAACCCCAGCGTCACTTATTTTCGAAAACATCCTCTTGCTTTTGCTCGTATTTAAACGCCAGACCTTCTAATCCTATACCTTTCGATTCCACACCCACTTCAATCAATTGCATTCAGTTGTAACGGTAGACTCAACCTAAGTTCACTGGTAAACTGCGCTCTGTTAATGCTAAAGGTTTCAACGCGTTTTATTCAAAAATAAATATATTAATAAGAAATATGTTCTGTAAACAATTGAACCTGTATTTCAAACGGTTTTCAATATATTTACTACTGTTATTCGTTATTGCCGTTATCGTTATACTATACTCTTTGAATTTTGATAATGGTAAGTCGTTAACTATCTTTAAATTGATGCTTACATTATTACGAGATAATTGTTTAATAGAAGAACCTAAACTCAAATTAAATGGAGCTACGCCTACATCTAAAACAAAAATTGGAAAAGTGAAAAAGATACTTGAACTTCAGATTAGGCCTAAGCCTAAACGTCGTCGTACAATATTTGGGCTTGAGACATCAGGCAAAACAATCCTCAATAATAGACAAGCGTGTTCGATGGAATCAGCTGCTTACATGAATCCCGATATGGATGTGGTTCTCCTGATGTCGTTTGACGATTCAACTTTCCAAAATCATTTAACGAAAACACTGTTGTCTTACGAAAATTTGAAAATAAGAACGCTGAACATGACAGAAATAATTCGAGACACATCAGCTGAGAATTGGTATGCAAAGAAGATAGTGACAAACAGTAAGTTTGCAGCTGAGCATTTGTCGGACGTTGCGAGATACGCTCTTATTTACAAGTACGGAGGAATTTACATGGACATCGATACGTACATTCTAAGGTATGTGAGGAGGTTTCTAATTGAGAATCTGTGATCGTAAAATCGTCAGGGAATGGTTAGAAGTAACGAAACCATGGCATACTCTAATAGTAACTTTATCCGGACCATTCTTATGGAGTTTTTCTTGTGATAGTCATAAGTTCATATGATATGTTCCATAAGTTTGTCATGAAGTGATTGAAGTAGGTAGGACGTCATAGACTCTCGTCCTCTTGGGTTATTACCCAGGTGCCTTGACGCAGACCGAGGTCACTACGTTGACTACACGAGGGAGGTTGTCCAATTTCTTGCACCGCCTCTACCGGTGCTTCGAGGCACGATGGATTTAACCCAAGATGGCAGACACATCTCCGGTGCGTTTGCTTCTATGCATAGTGTTTCTGATAAGTCTGGTGGCATAAATTAAGTGGAATGTTCTTTAGGAAATCAATTTTGAGTCGAAAATGTTCTATACTTCTGTCTATGACTGTTTTCGAGTTATAATTTGAATCAGTATTTTACGGATGACCCCTAAAATTCAATTAATTAAGAAACTTAAAGACAAGATTGTTAATTGAATTTAAGGCAGGGTTCAACTTAAAAAAACCCAGCCCAAAAAAAACCGCGGGTTATTTGGGTTTAACCCACCATAATAAAACCCGCGGGTTGTTTTGGGTTTAAACCCACCATAAAAAACCCAGTTAATAAAACCCATCACTAAGATCATCAATATTGATGAATTCAACTGCTTTAGATAAAAAACCCAAATACCCAATAAAACCCGGTGGGCTGGGGTTTTTCTTTTTTGAACCCTGATTGAAGGGGTCATCCCTAAAATAATCCAATCATAACTCGAAACGAGGGGCTGGACTCCTCTTTACATCTGGAATTATAATTTCTGTATTTAGATCTCTGTCCAACTTGACCAACTTCATCCCGATATCGAACGATGTTCCATTTTCATTTGAAAGTTATTTATTCGGCTTCAGCGAGCCTCGGCATCCTGTCCTTGAAATGGCATTGTCAAGACTCTGGTCTTTATACAAAGCAAACTATTATTGGACGATTGGGCCCGATTATCTTTGGAAAATGGCGGAAATACATTGTTTGGGAAAAGAAATACCCGTTGAATCAATCAGGAAGTACATCCCAGAAATGTTTAAAAACAAGTGCGATGTTAAGGTCGAAAGGGTTAATAACTCCTTCTGGAATAGCGTGTCGATATTAATGCCATATTATAAAGTACCACCAAATTATATTCAGAGTTTGGGAAGCAGTTTTCACTTAAGAAATCATTTCTTCAAATTTGTACCCATAACTAAGGGTTTAAAATCGCCGTTTGTGAAAGTAATGGCCCATAGTTGCCCCAAAATATTTTCACTCATTTTTGAAACCGAAAATATTTGAAGTTTTCCTTTCAATTTATTTAAAATTAAAGACATTAATGGAGATCGTAGTCTTATAATTTTTTTGCTACACCCAGAAAATATTTCAGAGAAAAAAACCTCTTTCAGCCTATGAGAATTCAACCAATCACGTAGGGGTAAGTGATTCGAATTAGCAGACGCCACTAAACCTATGGCGGCCTCGTTTTTAAGACTAATTAAATGCTAATTATTTTGTAATAAACAGGGATAGATTTATTTTTAGAAGTAGGAATGGAGAACGGTTAGTATTTACTTCAGTTCGACTCATAGCCCAGTATAAAGCCCCTCCCTCCAACACGTAACGAAAAGTTTAAATTATATTATTGGCTGGCTCACTTAAACTACGTTTTGGTGACGTTGCTGACGGGGACGACGAAAAATACGTGGTTTTCTTTTACCTCTGTCGCTATGACCCGCCTCTTCTTTCATACCCCTCCGTCCCGTGGAAGGGGGTCAGGGACTTTGACGCGCGCCCATGTTACTCTTCTCTCCATTCCTACTTCTAAAATTAAATCTATCCCTGGTAAAGTTTTAATATATAATTTGATTAAATATTTAAAATATTAATGGAGATTGCAGTTTTATAAATTTTTTTGGTACATCCAGAAAATATTCAGACTAATTATGCTAATTATTTTGTAATAAGAGATGATTTATTTTGTTTAATATTGAATTCGTTTTATAATTAGAAAAAAAGGCCGTTTAAGGTAAAATGTTATGTTATTTGAACTCTTCCTAATAGCGATAGCTGCATATTAAGGTAATTAAGTTTGTAGATAGCCCTCTTCTCGACTAGGAAAAATATACTTGAACTTCAGATTAGGCGTAAACGTCGTCGTACAATATTTGGTCTTGAAACATCAGGCAAAAAAATCCTCAATAATAAACAAGCCTGTTCATTGGAATCAGCTGCTTATATGAATCCCGATATGGATGTGGTTCTTATGATGTCGTTTGACAATTCAACTTTCCAAAATCATTTAACGAAAACTTTGTTGTCTTCCTACCCCCAATGAAATTTAACGCGAGATTTATTAAAAATAGCGCCCGATTTGATAATCATATCTTGTCACGCGAAATTCAAATAATTCTCGTAGCTGATATCGTTCTAGTTTTTACGAAAATTATGTTGTCATTAACTCCAGTGTCACTTTTTTTTCGAAAACATCTACTTGCTTTTGTTCGTATTTAAGCGATATACCTTGCAATCCTCTACCTTTCGAATCCACACCCACTTCAAACATTTGCATTCAGTTGTAACGCTAGACTCAACCTATGTTGACTGGTAAACTGCGCTCTGTTAATGCTAAAGGTTTCAACGCGTTTTACTTAAAAACCAATATGTTCTATAAACAATTGAACCAGTATTTCAAACGGTTATCAATATATTTACTACTGTTATTCGTTATTGCCGTTATCGTTATAATATACTCTTTGAATTTTGATAATGGTAAGTAATTAATTATCTTTAACTTTATGCATTCATTATTACGAGATAATTGTTAAATAGAAGAACCTAAACTCAAATTAAATGGAGCTACGCCTACATCTAAAACCAAAATTGGAAAGGTGAAAAAGATGCTTGAACTGCAGATTAGGCCTAAGCCTAAACGTCGTCGTACAATATTTGGGCTTGAGACATCAGGCAAAAAAATCCTCAATAATAGACAAGCCTGTTCGATGGAATCAGCTGCTTATATGAATCCCGATATGGATGTGGTTCTTCTGATGTCGTTTGACGATTCAACTTTCCAAAATCATTTAACGAAAACACTGTTGTCTTACCAAAATTTCAAAATAAGAATGCTGAACATGACAGAAATAGTTCGAGACACATCAGCTGAGAAGTGGTATGCAAAGAATATAGTAACAAACAGTAAGTTTGCAACTGAGCATTTGTCGGACGTGGCGAGATACGCTCTTATTTACAAGTACGGAGGAATTTACATGGACATCGATACGTACATTCTAAGGTATGTAAGGTGGTTTTCTCTAGAACATGTGATCGTAAAATCGTCAGGGATAGGTTAGAAGTAACGAAGCCATGGCACGTTCTAATAGTAACTTTATCCGGACCATTCTTATGGAGTTTTTCTTGTGATAAGATATGTTCCATAAGTTTGTCAGTGGTTACAAACTGAAGCTTGTCATTAAGTGATTGAAGTAGGTAGAACGTCATAGATTCTCGTCCTCTTGGGTTATTACCCAGGTGCCTTGACGCAGACCGAGTTCACTACGTTGACTACACGAGGGAGGTTATCCAGTTTCTCGTACCGCATCTACCGGTGCTTCGAGGCGCGAGGGATTTAACCCAAGATGGCAGACACATCTCCGGTGCGTTTGCTTCTATGCATAGTGTTTCTGATAAGTCTGGTGGCATAAATTAAGGGGGATGTTTGTTCTTTGGGAAATCGATTTTGAGTCGTAAATGTTCTATACTTCTATCTATGACATTTTGTACTAAGGGATACTGTTTTCGAGTTATAATTTGAGTCAGTATTTTACGGATGACCCCTTAAATTCAATTAATGAAGAAACTGAAAGACAATGATCGCTAATTGAATTTAAGGCAGGGTTCAAATTAAAAAAAACCCAGCCCAAAAAATAAAAAACCGTCGGGTTATTTTGGGTTTTACCCACCATAAAAAACCCAGTTAATAAAACCCATCACTAAGATCATCAATATTGATGAATTTCAATGCTAGAATAATTTCATTTTAAAGATAGTTTACGATATTTGTTAAATATTTCTTGTTTCAACTTCAAATGTACTACTTAATAATATCAAAAGTATATAATACTTCTCTTCAAGAGAAGTGTACCACAAAGCGGGGTAAGTGTAACGTCACTCTTCCCAACATCGGAACATTTAGAGCAAGGTTACTAAAACGAATCACATACGCGATAAATAGTTCCCTCATCATTACTCTATTAGCGTTTAAATATTTGGCAAGACGCGCTTGCGCATTTTTGTCACACGTCAAGACGAGGTTTGTGGGATGATTGCTGGGGATTTAGTGCCAAACAATTATATAATTCACCTTACGGTGCGATGCCCATTTGTAGTTTGATGAGCGGGAAAGCAAACTAAAAGGGTGAGCCTGGGAAGAATGAAGTTACATAACTAAAGCATTAAGAGGATACAGAGTGTCATCCTTCTTCTATTATCCCCTTCTGATAATATTTATTACTTTTAATGAATCACTGTAAGACTTATTTTGTTAAGCAGTTACTTTTGAATTACAATTTCTACCATGCCCACAACTGCTTTAGATAAATAACCGAAAAAACCCAAATACCCAATAAAACCCGGTGGGCTGGGGCTTTTTGTTTTTTTTTTGAACCCTGATTTAAGGGGTCATCACTAAAACCATCCAATCATAACTCGAAACGATGGGCTGGACTCCTATTTACATCTGGAATTATAATTTATGTATTTAGATCTCTGTCCAACTTGACCAACTTCATCCCGATATCGAACGATCTTCCATTTACACTTGAAAGTTATTTATTCGGCTTCAGCGAGCCTCGGCATCCTGTCCTTGAAATGGCATTGTCAAGACTTTGGTCTTTATACAAAGCAAACCATTATTTCACGATTGGGCCGTTTTATCTTTGGAAAATGGCGGAAATACATTGTTTGGGAAAAGAAATACCCGTTGAATCAGTCAGGAAGTACCTCCCAGAAATGTTTAAAAACAAGTGCGATGTTAAGGTCGAAAGGGTTAATAACTCCTTGTGGAATAGCGTGTCGATATTAATGCCATATTATAAAGTACCACCAAATTATATTCAGAGTTTGGGAAGCAGTTTTCACTTAAGAAATCATTTCACCAAATTTTTACCCATAACTAAGGGTTTAAAGTCACCTTTTGTAAATATAATAGCCCATAGTTGCCCCAAAATATTTTCGCTCATGTTTGAAAACGAAATATTTTGATTACTTTAAAATTTCAGAAAAATTTTATATAATCTTATTAAATATTTAAAACATTAATGGGGATTGTAGTCTTATCATTTTTTTTTGGTACATCCAGAAAATATTTCAGAGAAAAATACCTCTTTCAGCCTGTGAGAATTCAACCAATCACGTGGGGGTAAGAGGTTTGAATTAGCAGACGCCACTAAACCAATGGCGGCCTCGTTTTTAAGACTAATTAAATGGTAATTATTTTGTAATAAGAGATCATTTATTTTTTCAAGTATTTTTCCTTTTACATTTAGAAAATGACCGTTTAAGGTATAATCAGGGATAGATTTAATTTTAGAAGTAGGAATGGAGAACGGTTAGTATTTACTTCAGTCCGACTCAAAGCCCACCCAGTATAAAGCCCCTCCCTCCCTCCAACACGTAACGAAAAGTTTAAATTATCTTATTGGCTCACGTAAACTACGTTTTGGTAACGTTACTCAAGAGGACAGATTATTCTGTTTTCCATTCCTGCTTCTAAAATTAAATCTATCCCTGGTGTAATGTTATGTTATTTGAACTTTTCCTAATAGCAAAAGTAATATAAGAATCTCCCTACGGGAGGAAAGTGTACAATGGCGAACTTTTGCCGAAACATCCTCGTCCCGCGAATGTCCCCGCGCACTTATACGGTCGTAAACAAAGTTACAAAAAATAGGGC
This sequence comes from Phalangium opilio, assembly GCA_019434445.1. NCBI lineage: Eukaryota > Metazoa > Arthropoda > Arachnida > Opiliones > Phalangiidae > Phalangium > Phalangium opilio. The sequence continues at coordinate 14,366 of JAEQBA010004472.1, read as the reverse complement.
CGCGGCGCGTAGAGCGTAGGAATACATTCTCTGATCTCGCGATTGTGTCGGCTGCTTAAGTTAGTCAATCTCACAGACTCATTGTAATTTTAAGCATTTCCAAAGAAGTAATTCATGCTGCATTTTTAGATTTTGATGATAATCAATCATTAATAATCAGGGAGTGACTAGATTATAGGATTTTCATAGGTCTTTGCATAAAATTTGATTTAAACCCTTACCTTGCCAAGGTATATGCCTAACACTGTACATAGATAGATTTTAAAATGGTGTTATTATCTATCTCGAAATTGTATTCTTGTATTCAACATTTTCACCCTCTTGGCTTCACAAAAAACTACATTTTCTTTTCGAAATAACCGTTTGTGAATATTTATTAGTAAAAATAGGAATCCTCTATTTCTTACGACAGACGGCTTAGCAGACTACACAGCTCTTTTTCCTCTTTCCCTTTCCAACGACCATATCAAAGGACTAAGATCTACCGTACCTTGTCCATGCGCAATAGTGTCTGAATATGGCATTTGGCGGTGCGAGGATGTCTCGCGTGCTTTAACGTTACGACTATGGTGTCTTGTATACTTCCCTCCCTACGGTAGGGAGGTTTCTTATATTACTTCTGCTAATAGCGATAGATACATATTAAGGTAATGGAGTTTGTGGATAGCTCTCGTCTCGACTAGGAAAGGTTTATTTTCGTTTCCCAACTTGTGTTCATGTACGTACACATTACATAGTACCAGAAGGGGATAATAGAAGAAGGATGACACTCTGTATCCTCTTAATGCTATAGTTATGTAACGTCATTCTTCCCAGGCTCACCCTTTTAGTTTGCTTTCCCGCTCATCAAACTACCGTAAGGTGAATTCTATAATTGTTTGGCACTAAATCCCCAGCAATCATCACACAAACCTCGTCTTGACGTGGGACAAAAATGCGCAAGTGCGTCCTGCCAAATATTTAAACGCTAATAGAGTAATGATGAGGGAAATATTTATCGCGTATGTGATTCGTTTTAGTAACCTTGCTCTAAATGTTCCGATGTTGGGAAGAGTTACGTTACACTTTTTCCGCTTTGAGGTACACTTCTCTCGAAGAGAAGTATTATATACTTCTGATAGTACGTGCACGAACAAAGGAACACCTGCTTCAAACGTTTACTTTCAGCTTTACAGTACACTCAATTTTAGTTCTCTGCCGAATTGCGTACTGTTAACATTAAAGGCTTCAACGAGTTTAATTTCAAAAACCTTAAATTTAAATAACAAATATGCGCTATCGACACTTGCACCATTATTTCAAACACCTTTTGTTATACTTTATATTGATCTATATTATCTTTATACTTTACTCTGTGATTTTTAATAATGGTAAGTCGTAAATTATTTTTTATTAACTTAATTATAATTAAATATTTTAATAGAAAAACAGAAATCTGAATTTATCGAAACTATACCTACATCTGAAACCAAAATTGAAAAAGTTGAAAAAAAACTTGAACTTCAGATTAGGCCTAAACGTCGTCGAACAATATTTGGGCTTGAAACATCTGGCAAGAATTTCCTCAATTATAGAGAAGCATGTTCGGTTGAATCAGCCGCTCATATGAATCCTGATATGGATGTGGTTCTTCTGATGTCGTTTGACAATTCAACTTTCCAAAATCAGTTAACGAAAACACTGTTGTCTTACAAAAATTTCAAAATAAGAACGCTGAACATGACAGAAATAGTTCGAGACACATCAGCTGAGAAGTGGTATGCAAAGAAGATAGTGACAAACAGTAAGTTTGCAACTGAGCATTTGTCAGACGTGGCGAGATACGCTCTTATTTACAAGTACGGTGGAATTTACATGGACATCGATACGTACATTCTAAGGTATGTAAGGTGGTTTCTTGAGAACATGTGATCGTAAAATCGTCAGGGATCTAGGTTAGAAGTAACGAAGCCATGGCATCAAGTTCATAAGATATGTTCCATAAGTTTGTCACTGGTTACTGAGATCTTGTCATGAAGTGACTGATGTAGGTGAAACGTCATAGATTCTCGTAAAGTGACGCGTGGAGAGGCGCTGTCAAAGGCTTAGTAAGTTCAGACTAGTGGCGGTAGAGAGGGGCGTAGACTATGTATCCCTCCATCTGGGCGCGTTCTTGTAAGAGGGGATACTGTGCGCTCCCAGTAGGCGGATGACACTGAGCTAAGATATAGAAGGGTATGACGTTTGCATACGTAGTACTGCCATTACTCTATAAACTGAGTGTAGGACTTCAATTCTCGCTTCCGTCGTTCTCCCTCGAACTAGTCACCTCGAGCTGTAAGTCTCTAGCATTACGAACTTGTATAGGAAGTGTCAGACTTATGTATCATGTCTTATAAACTTATAGTGTAGTTCATATACATTATTTCATTAATTACTTGCACTGGTAACCAACACAGACACTGGAGGCTGCCCTCGTATGTTATTGGCCAACCTCCTTCCCTCATGTCTTCCATCACTACATGAGGGAGGTTAGCCAACTCGCACTGCCTCTAGCAGTGCTTCGTGGAGCGAGGGAAATAACCTAATATGGCGGCCACCCTCCAGCGCGTTTGCTTCTCTGCTAGAATATATAGACCATTTCAATGTAACTAAGAGGGGTAAAACTTTGCCTTCCATCTCGCTTCTTGGCGCCTGCGCTTTAGTCATTTTGTATAATGATGGTGCACAGAGACTGATGGCAATGTGTCAACCCTCTTACATGTTACGATACTGATGATTGCATGCCTAAAGTCTATTTACATCTGGAATTATAATTTACGTATTTAGGTCTCTGTCCAACTTGACCAACTTCATCCCGCTATCAAACCATGACGATTTTGTATTTGAAAGCTATTTATTCGGCTTCAATGAACCTGGACATCCTGTCCTTGAATTGGCACTGTCAAGACTCTGGTCGTCTTACGAATCGACCGATTATTTCACGATTGGACCTTTTTATCTTTGGAAAATGGCGGAAATACATTGTTTAAGAAAAGAAATACAAGCTAAATCTGTCAGACCCAATATTCCAGAAATGGTTAAAAACAATTGCGATGTCAAAGTTGAAATAGTTAATAATTCCAGATGGAATGCCTTATCGGTTATAATACCATATTATAGCGTACCATCAAATTATATCCAGAGTTTGGGGTGCAGTTTTCATTTGAGAAATCATAACAGCAAATTTGCACCCTTAACTAAGAGTCTAAAGTCACCCTTTGTGAAAATAATGGCCCATAGTTGCCCCAAAATATTTTCACTCATTTCTGAAAACGAATTAATTTGATTTTACATTTGTCTATCTTTACAATTTCATAAGATATGTTCCATAAGTTTGTCACTGGTTTCAAACTTGAGCTTGCCATGAAGTGATTGAAGTAGGTCATAGATTCAGGGTAAAGCGACGAACGCCTGGTGAGGCGCTGTCAAATTTGGGCTAAGTAGTGCAGACTAAATAGGACCTAGATCTAAGTCCTGCAAAATTAAGACCCACCTAGTGTAGGACTTCAATTCTCGCATGCGTCGTTCTCCTTCTCGAACTAGTTATCTCGAGCTGTAAGTCTCTCAGTAGCATTACGAACTTGTATAGTTAGGGTCAAACTTATGGAACATCTTGTGATATAATTGCAATACAACTATATTCATTAAAGCAATAATGATGATTGTAGTTCTATCCAGTTTTTTGGTATAACCAGAAAATATTTCAGGAAACCAGTATTTTTTTTAAAAAGTAAAAACTTCGTGTTGTGTATATCATATACTGAACATAATGAGGAGTTTACTGCAGTGTACTTCTACTTGCTTTTGTTCATACGTAATCCTTTACATATCGCACGTGTACGATGTAAAAAAGCAAGCAACGCCTACTTCAAACCAGTACTTTCAGCTTTACGTTACTCCAAACTTTAGTTCTACTGCGAACTGTTAACAATAAAGGCTTCACCTAGTTTCATTTAAAAATAAATAAATAAATAAATAAATAAATATGCGTCATCGGCATTTACACCCGTACTTCAAACGCCTTCTGATATATTTAATATTTTTTTTGGTTATTGCCGTTATACTATACTCTATGCTATTTAATAATGGTAAGTCGTTAACTATCTTTTATAAATATCTTTATTATAAATTAATTGTTTAATAGAAAAACACAAATCAAAATTTAACGTAACTACATCTCAAACAAAAATTGAAAACGTGGAAAAGATTAGGCCTAAACGTCGTAGAACAATATACGGACTCGAAACATCAGGCAAAAAAACCCTGAATTATAGACAAGCATGTTCAATGGAATCAGCTGCTAGAATGAATCCCGATATGGATGTGGTTCTCCTGATGTCGTTTGATGATTCAACATTCCAAAATCGTTTAACGGAAACACTATTGTCTTACGAAAATTTCAAAATAAAGACGCTGAATTTAACAGAAATATTTCGAGGCACAGCGGCTGAGAATTGGTATGAAAAGAGAATGGTGACAAACAGTTTGTTTCCAGTTGAGCATTTAGCGGACGCTGCGAGATATGCGCTTATTTACAAGAAAGGAGGAATTTACATGGACCTCGATACGTACATTCTAAGGTGCGTAGTCTAAAATAAATCAATGATACAATACTGAGATTTCTCGAGAACCTGTGATCATAAAAATTTCACTGAAAGTTTAGTTGTAGCGCTAGTATGGTTAAACCATTGAGCACGTGTATGAAGGAGAAATAACGAGAAAAGGGGGAAGGTTACTATAATGGCACAACTCGATCTCTCTCTCTCCCTCTCTCTGTCTATCTCTCACTAACCTCTCTCTCTCTCCCTCTCTCTCTCACTACCTCTCTCTCCCTCTCCCCCTCTCTCTCTCACACACACACTCCCTCTCTCACGTGCATCTACGTGATCTACCTAGATGCAGAGCCGAAGAGCCAGACGTCATGTGATCAGTACAGCCCTTAAGCCAACTCCTCTGATTTTTCCCCATTGTTGAAGGGAGGCGGGCTAACGGAGAATTTGGTCTCTCTCTAACCCTCCTTCTTATATGTGCTCATTGTTGGGTTTCTCTCTAATCCTCCTTATATGTGCTCACTGGTGGGTTTCTCTCTAATCCTCCTTATATGTGCTCACTGGTGGGTCTCTCTCTCTCTCTAATCCTCCTTATATGTGCTCACTGGTGGGTCTCTCTCTCTCTCTCTAATCCTCCTTCTTATATGTGCTCACTGGTGGGTTTCTCTCTAATCCTCCTTATATGTGCTCACTGGTGGGTCTCTCTCTCTCTAATCCTCCTTCTTATATGTGCTCACTGGTGGGTTTCTCTCTAATCCTCCTTATATGTGCTCACTGGTGGGTCTCTCTCTCTCTAATCCTCCTTATATGTGCTCACTGGTGGGTTTTTCTCTCTCTCTCTCTAATCCTCCTTCTTATATGTGCTCACTGGTGGGTTTCTCTCTAATCCTCCTTATATGTGCTCACTGGTGGGTCTCTCTCTCTAATCCTCCTTCTTATATGTGCTCACTGGTGGGTTTCTCTCTAATCCTCCTCATATGTGCTCACTGGTGGGTCTCTCTCTCTCTAATCCTCCTTCTTATATGTGCTCACTGGTGGGTTTCTCTCTAATCCTCCTTCTTATATGTGCTCACTGGTTAAAATAAACACCATTCACTAAATCAGTTGCGGAGAAGCCAACATACAAGAGGGGTGCTACCATCTTAGATTATTTCTTTCACGCTAACCAAGATGCAACTCCAGACGGAGTTCACCCGAATTCACTACACTCTTAGGGGGCTAGCCAACTCGGGCTGCCTCTAGCGGCGATTCTTGGCGCTAGGAAAATAACCCCCCTGCCCCTGTGGTGCTTGCTTCTCTTCTGTAGCTAATGGAATGGTCTACTGAAAATATAATTACATCAGAAATTATAATTTGTGTATTTAGGTCTGTGTCCAACTTGACGAACTTCATATCTCTGACATTCGATTCAGTCCAGGTGAAACTACTTCTTGAAAATCATTTATTCGGCTTCAGCGAACCCGGTCATCCTGTCCTTGAAATGGCACTTTCAAGACTGGAGTCTTCTTACGAATCAACCGAGTATTACTCTATTGGGCCGAAGTATCTTTGGCAAATGGCGGAAATATATTGTTTAGGAATAGAGATACCGGATGAATCCGTGGATTCTTACATAACCGAAATATCTAATAGTAATTGCGAGGTCAAGGTTCATTTAGTTAATAATTCAGTATGGAATACTGTAATGGTTTTAATACCGCAATATTACGTACCACCTAATTATATTCAGAGTTTGGGAACCAATTTCCATGCGAGAAACAAAAATAGTAAAAAAGCACCACTAAATAAGTTTCTAAAGTCACCCTTCGAGAAAATAATGGACTATTGTTGCCCCAAGATTATATCGTTAATTGATCAATTTGAACTATTTTAATTAACTTTAGTAGCAATGAAATTAAAATTTAATTTTAGTAATTAGAAGAAAAATACCGTTATAATTTTTTTCCGAATAGCCAAAACCTTTTTAGAGCACCATCGTGGATACTACCAGAAGTATATAATAATTTTCTTCGAGAGAAGTGTACCTACCACAAAGCGGGGTAATTGTAACATGATTCTTCCCAACATCAGAATTAACATTTATTATAGCAAGGTTACCAAACCGAATCACATACTCCATAAATAGTTCCCTCATAGTGCTTAACTATTTGCCAAGGCGCATGCGCTTGTGGATTTTTGCTGGTTAATCTTGAAGACACTAATTTTACGTTGCCAAAGGCAGGAACCAATCAGAACTCGTTAAAACCGAGGGCTGAGCTAAAACATAGTCTTTACTAGGCTCAGAGATTCAGTTAACTCCACCTCTCGACTATGGGAGCATCTAGTGAAGTTTATTTGAACTAGATTATAGCCGAGACTCATTTCTTGTACAGATATAGAATTTTGGGCTAGTAGGGAACGGTATAGGTTGTTGCATTTGGGAAAGAGTTGCTCATCCTGATTGAAGAGAAGAGCAATTTAAAAGCAACCCTTTGCACTAGATATACAAATGAACTTTTAATAAATCAAATGGATTTATACTTTGTTGTGGGTCATCTATATTATACGCTCCATGGATAATACCAGACTAGAAAAAGGGTAATCCCCTTTGTAACTCAGTGTTCTTTACAACGCGAGGGTAAAGAGTATATTGAAAAGGAGTCGCATGCAAAATTGCATCAAACCTTTATTGGTAAAAATAACGCTGGCAGTGTTTCGTTTTTATAACATGATAAGTATAGTTTAATATTATTACAGTTACCCTTCAGTAGTACAGAGAATAAGGAACAAAGGTAGATTATCTAACAAAGCTAGAACGATCCAAAGCCTTTTTTCTCTAGTCTGTCTATAAATAACGCTGAAGCCTTTTTCTTGCAAACTATAAGTAAGGCATAATATTAAAGCAGTTGTCATTCAGTACTACAGAGAACAAATAGGTACAATATATAAGAACTTTTTAAACTACTAAACATTAAAAATCCACGGCCTTTGTTTCTTGTCTGTCTATAAATAACGCTGGTAGTGTTTCGATTCAAAAACATGATCAGTAAGGTTTAATATTAATGCAGAAACTAAAAACCAAGGTATACTCATATAAAGGGCTAAATTACTGTTACGCACTTAAATCCAGGGCCTTTTTTAAAAGTCTGTCTGCAAATAACGCTGCAAAAACTACAACTTCAGTTTAATATTAACGCGACTTCTTTTACCGCTAGCACAAACGTGCCTTACCAGTTACCACTCCTTTTATTGTCGTTTCTCTTTGACGAAAGGTTCATCGGAGCTCAAAACCAAAGCTGCTTAGAAAACCGTGTACATAATCCTCTTTCCACTGCTTCAAAGATTAAAAATTCATTCTAGGCGTCACTTTTAATCTACATTTCCAAAAATAATCAATAATACCCAAGGTACAGAGTTTCAACGAAAAAAAAAAATAAATAAAAGTTAAGCGGCTTAACATGATTTTGGAATTGAATATAGAAAAAAAATTAAATTTGATTTTATCCTTGAGCGGGCAAGGAGATAAATAACTTACAATTTAATTACAATAACAAAAATTACTTAATTAAGTTTCATTTGAAAAAGGGTAGCTTTGGTATATGGTTATTTCATGAATCTATTAATTAGCATGAATATTGACTAGGAATATTAGGGGCTTAAAGCTTGTGACGTTAGTCAAGTTTCGGGACTTTTTGTGAGCAGACGACTTGTCTAGACGGTCTGCGGAGTGTAGGCGTTTTGAGAGACACGAGGAGTAAGGACCATGCGGTGAAATGAGAATTATCAACTGAAGGTATCGTCGTTTTCAGACATTTCAAATAAAAGTTTCTTAGTTAAATATTTAAAAGCATTTCATAACCTTATGATTTATAGATTTTAATAGATATTTAAGAGACTTTGAGTAGCGCTAAGCCTAGGTTTCTGATGATAGAGATATATAAATATTCATGTTAATAAAAAGATTCATGGCTTTGCAAGAATTTCGATACAGAAACCACATTTTTTTCCTACTAACTTTAAATTCAGTTGGAATGTAATCTAATTATTTTGGGACGGTAGTAATTAAGTATTTAATTATCTTTTGGGTTTTAAAAAAGGTTCCTTGATGAGAAAACTCGAGGATAATAGAACTAATTTTCTACTGGAAATGGGAAATATTTTTAAGTTAATTAACCAAAATTTTAATTTGATTGTTGAAAAAAAATACTAAAATTCAGAGCCATATTTGGACAATAGAACGTACAGTAACTAAAGCTGAGGCCCCGTTCCTCTCATGAGTCATCTAAAAAAATATGTACTGCCCCTTTCTGTGGTATACTATTAGGTTAAGGTAAAATATGTGGCCATCTTTTAAAAAGGTAGCCAAACGAGTACAATACTGGGCACCTTTGCTGTTCCCAACATCAGAACTAACATTTGGAGCAAGGTTACTAAACCGAATCACATACGCCATGTAAATAGTTCCCTCATCATTACTCTATTAGCGCTGCTTAACAATTTGCCAATGCATGCGTTTGGGTATTTTTGTCCCACGTCAAGAGAATCAAGGTTTGTTGGTAAATTGATTGCTGCATTGGGATTTAGTAAATACCAAACAGTTATAGAATTCACCCTAGCACGGTGCGATGCCCATCTGAAGTCGAGCTAACAAAAAGGGGGTCCCTCGCCTGGGAAGAATCATGTTACATAACTAAAGAATATTAAGAGGATACAGAGTGTCATCCTTCTTCTATTATCCTCTCCTGAAAATATTCATTAATCTGGGACAACAACCAGAAGTATAACCAAAAGGTCCAGACAGTCAACGTCTGGCTCCTTAGCACCATGCATGTTGGCACATATATGCAATCAATGAAAGTTGAGACGCTGAGTTTGCAAGCCAGTTAAAAATATTGAGAAATATCCATTTGGGCTGGATCCATAGACCATTTGGGTTGAAAAACGGTGTTTTTTCCTGTAAAACGCTCTAAAAGAGAAAAGTTTGAGAGAAGAAAGTATATATAGGCCTACGTAGGCACTTTCTTTTTCAACGCGCCGAAATCTTTTCCGTTAGTCAGCTCTTCCTCCGTCATTTAAGTGGGTCAACTCTTCTAATCACTTGGCCAGGCCTAAAAGGATAATGATATCGCTAGGGCAAGCTCGCTACTCCAATGAGAAAACATCAGGAAACCGCAGTTTCTGCTGTTTCTGTAAATAATGATCCGATGGATAAAAACGTAATTACTCCGGGACTCTCTCTATACGTCCTAACGTAAGCCTATCATACTCTCCGTAAGTATGGGTCGTTAGGTTGTTTGATTTTGAACTGTTTCAAATACTCATCAAACTCATTTTCAAGGGATGTGCAATTCGTTGTGTAGAGGCTTGTCAAGAACTGAATATTGAAGTAGAAGTGTTACTATTTCCTGGAGTAATAATTGGACAATGTCACGTGATTGTCTGTCGTCTGCTTGAACGGAGAGATTCAATGGAAATGTCGATGCCCATATGCACTGATAACGTTATGAAATTTACTCATGCCCAGTAGAGATCTTTGAGGGGCGTGTCCAGCTACGTATTTTTCTTAGAGGGGCGTGATACGGGAAGTATTTTTCTAAGAGGGGCTTGATCTGGGGCGTATTTTTCTTAGAGGGGCGTGTTTAGAGGCGTATTTTTCTTAAGAGGGACGTTTTCTGGAGTAGATTTCTCAAAGAAGATGTCTCCTGGTGGTGAATTTTTCTGATGTTGAAATGATAATGTCCTACTGCTTACTCTATCTCTAAACTGAACCCAACTCTACCAAGGAAAGAGATCATATCTGTATTCTGTTCCGGTTTGGAGGAGGCACCTCTAAACACAGATGGGGGAGCAGTATCTTTACTTTCTCCACCCACTTATGAACAATGCAGAGATACTACAAGACCCAACGTCGGACCCATACTAATGCATTATGTGGTTATGGTTGTACTCTGTAATGTCTGGAAGAAAGCTTATCGAAGAAAATGCGTCTCCGACTCTTTTAGTGGTTCTTGGTACCTTCGATCCAGGTGATATAGAAGCCGCAATACCACAGCGTAAACGAACGCAGAAAGGACTGAGGGCTTTCTTTCCTTAAGTAGTTTGTTTTTTTCTTTCGGTAAATACTGAATATTGGAATTTAAGTACACTTAGAAATGACTCTGTTGATTTTGAGATGAAATGGATTTTTATGAAATTGCAATTGGTGGATCGTTGGTAAATTTTATTTACAAAGTGGTAACGTTCAACGGATGCTTCTGAAATTCAGAACACTGGTACATAGTTGTAAACCAGAGGTATAGAAGTATAGTTTTGATTTTAATAAGCGGCCATATTTGAAAATGGCGGACAGGTAAGTGAAAAAGGTTTCGGGCGTGTTATGCGATAAAAATGTCTATCGATTCCAATTCCAAATATCCTCAATGAAACGACTTAAATCCTGCACCTATGATTACGCCATGTCATGGCTACTGTGTCGAGGGACCAGCAACAATTTTGACTGTACTAAAGAGATTAGGCGTATCAAGACTTCACGTAACCCGTAATCGTTGTACATGGATTCTGAGAGTGAATAGCCCCTCGATTTGTCTAAGATTAAAAAAATAATATTGTGTACCCTAATGATACGACTCTACATGGTGTTTCTGATAAAATAAATTGTGTGTGTTTTAGGGTCAAAGAAAATTTGGTTAGGGACATAATGGTCTCCCAAACATTGATTGACCCCTAAGACTAGGAAATAGTCACACATGTGAAATAAGACAATAGTTATTGAACCTTTATCTAACTGATGCAAAAGTGTACTAATAGAACCCTATATCTCCGTAACTTAATTTTGTAGACACCATGCTCTTGACACTTCCCATTCCTAAGAATACACCGTTTAATTTATGGCAGACTTATCGTAAACACCCTATGTATGCATGTAAGAGGTTTATGGCATTTATTGGAAACGATAGAGAATATGCTATTGGAACTTAGTAAAAATGTTCAACTGGTGCTTTTGGGGGAGAAATGCGGTATCTTTCGGGTATCGGAATCTCCTTTGACCATAAGTGAATCATCCTCATTAAGTATCCATCTGTACATATTTGTTGGAACGTCTCCTGCGCCTTTTCTTGACGTCAGCCTCGAGGAGAGGTTTACTTATCACCTCTAGCGTTTCATACTAAGAAAGAATTATTTCACGACGGTAGTACCTCATATAATTTAATACCAGTTTAGGGTATTCATCTGTGCATCTTTGTTAATTGGATCGTCTCCTGCCCCTTTCCAGGACGTCTGCACTTAAGAAACGTTTTATTATCACCTCTAGCGTTTCATACTAAGAAAGAATTCTTTGACGACGGTAATACCTCATATAATTTAATACCAGTTTAGGGTATCCATCTGTGCATCTTTGTTAATTGGATCGTTTCCTACCCCTTTCCTTGACGTCTGTCTCGAGGAGAGGTTTACTTATCACCTCTAGCGTTTCATACTAAGAAAGAATTCTTTCACGACGGTAGTACCTGATATAATTTAATACCAGGTCGGGGTTGAGAATGAATTTAGTCAACAGGGGTAGGACTAGTAAACCATAGATTACATTCAGACATGGAAACTTAATGGTAGATGATGAACTTATGCTCTAACCTAAAAGGACCCCCAAAGATTGCGAGTACTCTAGGATGTAAAAAGATCGATAGAGCGTACGGGAAGTGACGGGTGCGGGTAGGCTTGATTGGCCGCTGGCGATGCGCTTGAGGGAAAGGTTGAGGTCGACGGGGAAAAGCTTACTTGGCCGGAACGAAGAGAAGACGGACGCCTGCCTAGGATTACGCTTAAGCTTTTTTCGACATTTCGACAAGAAGCTTCAATCCACTCGCCAACCGGCGATACTTAATCTCTCTTTCTCTTTCACTCTTATACGACACAACCCCGATTTTATTTTCCAAGTAAAGCGATCCCCGGCCAGTTTATTCCTCAAGACTTTATCGCAATTCCTACATCCATACGCTTATATATAAATGTTTTGCTTAAAACATGAATCTTACTACACGACCTTTCTTTTATTTTGCTATCAAAGTGCTCTAAGGCCAAAAACTATTCTAAAACTTATGATAAGGGTTTTTCAAGGGACAGATTTAATTTTAGAAGTAGGAATGGAGAATAGAGTAATGTGGGCGCGCGTCAAAGTCCCGGACCCCTTCCCCGGGACGGAGGGGTAAGAAAGAAGAGGCGGGTCATAGCAACTGAGGCAAAAAGGAATTACGTATTTTTCGCCGTCCCCATCAGCAACGTCATCAAAACGTAGTTTAAGTGAGCCAATAAGATAATTTAAACTTTTCGTTACGTATTGGAGGGAGGGGCTCTATACTGGGCTGAAGTAAATACTAACCGTTCTCCATTCCTACTTCTAAAATTAAATCTATCCCTGATATAATAAAGTGAAGGTATGCATAAGCAACGTGGACGTTATTTAGCGTTGTAGGCTTGTAGTATTGCAAGGTAATTCTAGATTTAATTTTAACACTGTTTTTTGTGTCATGTTATGACCCCCATTTTATATAGGACTATTTCACCATAGTTTTTTTAGTTCTGTGTGATTTAGTTGATTTAAATACGACTCTAGTTGGTGAATACTGTTAGACGTTTTCATACCACGTACGACCGCTATCAAATTGGCGCTGCGTAGATGGGTAGGGTACAGAGGGTACGTTTTTAGGTATTTAGATTACCACTCCAATTCACGTCTTTCCTCCAAGGTTTGAGCACAGTCGTATATACACTTCATTTTAGAATTGGAAACCGCAACAGAAAGGAAGCGTATAATCTAGTATCAAGGTCAAGTACTCTTTACTTTGAGTAGGCGAGAAGGGGGAGGTGTAGGTCACGAGATGCATTCTTTTACCCTCACTGCGCAAGTGTAGCTGAAAAAAAACGTTGCTTTCGGGTGCCAAGTTCATGTAGTCAGCGAGTTTGAATTGGAAAGATGCCAATTTTGGGGGTGTGAAAATTTAAAAGCAACGTGATGTGAGTCACAGTAGATCAACTACAACTAAAAATACGTGGCGTTAATTTCTTCGTTACGAGTTTCTCGGCTTCAAAGACAGTTAAGTGACGGGTTTTACTTCGCTCTTGTTACATTGAGAACGCGTCTTCGTGGTTATTATTTAATTAACAGCAACATTAACTGTGAAAATTAATTAACTATGATAAAACTTGGACTATTTGGTCTACAGATTACGAGACTTGAAGTTCATCAACTCAACAATCAGGTAAATTTAAAATCTGTAGAAGTACTTTTCACGGTACCCAATGTACTGTGGGAAATCATGAAATAACTACTGAGTTCTTAAGGTGGATAAAACGGAAACCCAGTCCCTGTGGTATTTATGTTGTGTTGCTTTAGTTTAGGTTACTTCAGGTAAGGTTAAGGCACGTTAGGTTTAGGGTTCAAATTAGATTTGGTTAGCTGAAGTTCAATGGTGGTCAGGTTGCCATCTTCCAGTCAGTAAAGAACCGACGTAACTGTGCGATTTAAAATTATAACGTTTAACAAACGCATCGGAAAACTCCTGTGTTTAGGCTGGCCTTGGCATGCTTTCCACGACTTTAGAGTTTCGAACCTAAGAAACAAATTCTTCGCACTAATTATCTCTAATTAATTATCCCTTTGAATACTTTGAATAATTGAAAATTGCCCATATGACAGTGACGTATCAAGTAACGCGAGGTCAGGAAAGGGCGCGTGCAATGATCAACTCGTAACACGATAAAGCCAGGGATATATTTAATTTTAGAAGTAGGAATGGAGAACGGTTAGTATTTACTTCA